>LBNU01029817.1:1855-14970 GCA_014162995.1 Artemisia annua
AACCATGACATGCAGCTAGGTGGCTCATAAGAAACTATCCTAGGTGAAGGCTCATATGGTGCATAGGTTTCACTAAGTGAGGCATTTTGAGGGTTTGATGGAGCTCCTAAGGTGAATTCTTTAAAAGACTTATGCACTTGGACTCTTTTCTCAAGGTACTCAATAAAATCAATATAAGATCCTGTCCTCCTCATTTCATTCCTCCCTCTTGGTATATCCAAATTGGTGTAATTATATTTTTTCTGGTAAAACTCTAGTGTTGGACTTGGTGGATTCACGTTCTCCATAATGGTGAACGGAAGAGTCAATGGAAAATTTTTTACGAACACAAGTACAAAGAAAAAGATAGACTAAAGAAAACCTAAAAAAAATAAAATAAAAATCTCACTAGAAAGGAATCTAGTGAGTAGACCTAATTTAAAATAAAAATTAACCTAAGCAATAACTATTCCCCGGCAGCGGCGCCAAAAACTTGATGCGTAGGGATTGCTTACACACTTTGTTTTACCTCTCAAGGGATCTCAAGAGGCTTACAATCCCCACCAGGCAGTGTACCTGACCGATGTAGTATAGTGTAGTGGCAAGTACCGGGGGATTGATCGTTCTCTCACAGGGAATAGTGTTCGTTAGGTTAAAGACTACTCTAATTAAGGTCTAAGGGTGGAGGAAAGTCATACAATTTCCTATCCATGAGACACTCATTAAGATCAAGGTTTCACTTCTAAATGTTGTAAAAAATTTTAAATTGGCGCTAAAATTGCCCTAACAAATATTTCTCTTGGTTTTATTACAAATTCACTATCAAACAAAGAAAATCATCAAGCGTAAGTGTATTCTCAACGGTGTCTTCATTTACCCCCCTACACTTAAACCGAACATTGTCCCCAATGTTCAAATAGAAGACGTAAAAGTGAATAAAATGAAAGAATGAAATCAAATACTCCCCTGAATCGTTTGATGTGGATAGTGAGGTAACATGGTTAGATCTTCTTCCAAGAAAGACGAACGTTCAAAGCTTCCCTTCCAAAATAATAAATGTCTTCTTGTCCAAAATAACCTGTTAACCTGAAAAAGATAAAGGCCAACCTCGCATAAAATCGGCAGTAAAATCTATATACTAGGATATAATGCTTGTGGAATGAATATTTTGCAGAATTCCTAGAGATTATAAGTTAAAGAATTGACAAAACTTTTTATGGTTCCGGAAGAAATACAAAACTTTCAAAAATTGCAGAAAATTTTAACCTGACGCCGTCAGAATGATCTGACAGAATTCTCATGTTAAGTTTTCGGAAAAAAAAAATCTGGAAAAACTAGATCTTACTTCTTGGAATTCCTGCAAAAATTCATTATGACTCGATACAAGCATTTGACTCAAACAAATACTAATATGTATGTTAATTTCATTGTTATGATTCATGTTCATTCGTTCTTTATAAACCGATTTAGATTTCCCTTACACTTAGCTTTTGCAAAATACCTTTATATGTAGTTAAGACAAAGTTAAAAACAAAATAAAGCATTTTCACAATTTAGTTTGAAGCATGAATCAATAACAAGAAATATAACTTACATACGGAAACAAATAAAATCAAATAAACAAACAAAACATACAAAGCATGGGTTGCCTCCCAAGAAGCGCTTTTCTTTATTAACGAGTCTTGTAGCTAGACTCAAAGTCACCCTATCCGACATAGGTGAGTTCCGCATCGAGGATATCCTTAGGGTTGATTTTGGTTGGAAGTGTCCTATTGGTGCGTTTGGTGAAGTATGACCTCTCAAAATTCTCTCCATCCGGATCATATAGAGTTATCTTAATGTGCCACGGACCATCTCCTTCCTTAGGTGGCTTTTCCCAATTCCATTTATGTTTATCGCCTTCGCTTTTCCATTTATTCATGGCTAGGTTGATCGGCAAAACCCCTAGGAAGTCAGCCATCTTTCTAAAAACTAGGGGATCTTCAAAGGGATCTAGTTCGGTGTCCCTAGCTAAAAGTTGTTCTACCGTTTGTGTTCGGTTTACAAATTCTTCTTCTAGGTAGAATGGGCGTTGGGGTCCTATAAAGTCTCCTTCTAACCATGGTCCGTATCTAGAGGTCTTCCTATCGGGGGGTTCCTCAATGGTGTCATAGGCATGTTTCTTAATATCATAAACCGACCAAGTTTCTCCTTCTCCTACCGCTATATTGGATTTCTTACAATCAATCATAGCACTAGCGGTGGCTAGAAATCCTCTTCCTATCAACAAGGGGCATGTGGGGTCACTAACCATATCGAGGACGTGGAAATCGGCTAGCATTGTTAACTTTCCTATGTGAACTATCACGTCCTTTACTACTCCTACCGGGTATGCTACGCTTCCATCCGCTAACCCTATTATTACCTCTGTCTCTTCTAGCTTTCCTAGTTTGAGGGTGGTGTAGAGAGGTAGTGGAAGTAAGTTGAGGCTAGATCCAAGATCGGCTAGTGTGTCATAAGCTTTCGAATTACCAATCTTACATGGTAGGACAAATAGACCCGGATCATCTAACTTCTTAGGTAGTTTGTTTCGAACGAAGGCGGTCCCTTTCTCACCTAATTTGAGCTTCTTCTCATATTTTTCTAATAGGGCGTTATAGTAGGGGGCTCGTTCTAACACATCAATAACCGGACGTTCAAGGTGGAGTCCCTTGAATTCTTTGTCGAGGTCTTGTGTGGGGGGTGTTTCAACTATGTTATCGACCGATTTGGTGTTGGATGCCTTACTCTCGTGGTCTTTTTGAGGGATTTGGGTTTGGTTGAAACACATGCTCATGGCGTTAACCGAATAGTATTGTGGGCAAGAACTAGGGGACGAAACCGAAGAAATGGAGTTAACGTTTAGTTTCGGGTTCTTGACCATGTCACTCGGGAGGGCTCCCATCTCTCGGCCATTGAGAATCTTCAACAAGGAATCGATTTTATCGGTCATCTCGCTTTGCTTTTGTTTGAACTCGGATTCAAACTTGGATATACGAGCTTCTTGAGATGCCATAAATTTCGACATCAATCCTTCAAAGTTGTTGGTACTACCATATTTGTTGGAAGGATTGTTGTTGAAGGTACGGTTTGAGGAAGGACCGTTGGGTTGAAACCGATTAGGTGGGTTGGAACAATTGTTTTGGGGCGCGTTTTGGTTTGACTTCCACCTAAGGTTGGGGTGATTTTTCCATGAGGGGTTGTATGAATCTTCGTAAGGGTTTGGCTCGGGTTTGAAAGTGTACCACTTGTCTCCCGCTCCGTCGGTACGCGTGGATGCGTAGTCCGCAAAAGCTTGTTCGGGGAGTTCCATGCAATCACGAGTGTCGTGGGGACCACTACATAATTCGCACGAAGAAGTGATTTTGTTCACTTGGCTTGAAGGTTTAGGAGCTTCGTAGGATTTCATGAGAAACTTGACTTGGTCCTCAAGTTCTATGATCCTACGGTCGGAAGTGCTTGAATTATTCGAAGGCAAAGATATTGCCTTGACCGTTTTATTCAAATCACGGGGATTGTTCCAACTTGCGTTGTCATAAAGAGAAAGATCTTCTAGGAGATCCCATGATTGTTCCGCACTTAGATCACGTAGCTTGCCACCGGCCGCTTGGTCAATGGTTTTCCTCGTGTGGAGATTGATGTGGTCATAGAAGATTTGGACTTGGAGCCAAAGGTCTATGCCATGATGAGGGACTTTTTGGAGTAAGTCCTTGAATCGAGTCCATGCCTCGTAGAGGGTTTCGCCTTAGCTTTGTTGGAACGCCAAGATATCATTCCTTAGCTTGGTAGTTCTCCCCGGTGGGAAAAATTGAGCAAGGAAACGAGTTGTGAGATCATCCCAAGAGGTGATGGATCCTGTGGGAAGTCGCTCAAGCCATTGACTAGCTTTGTAATACCTGAAATTTAAAACTTTGCAAAATGACCAAAATGCCCTTGTAATTTAAAAACTAAATAAAAGCTTAAATAAAATACAAATAAAATCCCAAACACTTGTAAAACTTTAACAAATAATAATTATTAATTTTTTTGGGACATTTAATATATCTAGAACTTGAATAAAATGTGTGGCATGCCTAATTAATATTTATAAGACCAAAATGTATTAAAAATTGTTCCTAAATTATGAAAATAAAGAGATAATTACAAGATAAATTAGGAAGGCTATTTTTCTGATTTCCTCTCATTCTTAGCCCCATAAAATCGGCCAAGATCAGTCCAAATTCCCTATATACTTCCCAAAATCATTTTTACACCAAAACAAACCCTTAAAACACCCTAAAATCAAAAGTGACGGCTCCAAAAGTTTCTGAAGATCTTGGCTATTTTTATTGGACTTTTTCTACCCCAAGTAAGGTGGGAAAAATACTGGTTAAGGTGGTGGATTGCTCGGGTTCCAGAAATTGGTTTATTTGTGTCGAAAAACCCTAGCCGAGAAGCATAAAATCACACAGCCTTGTTCCTTTTGATCCAGCACTTTGGGGTATTTTTGTATCACTCTCTATACTCAATATGATCTGTATAAAATGTTAAATTCAATCCATGCATGTTAAATTGGCCATACGAAATTAATCCTAACTAAAACCCTAATTTCATGCAAAATGAATAAATCAGCCTAAATGAATTTTTTGATTTGAGATATGATTTTTCTGGACATCTATGATATATATGCTACCTGTAAAAATTGTTGTTGAATTGTTTGAGGCTTAAAATCATCTAGTGTGGAATTGTGTAAAATCGGCCAAAAGAGATAATGTAGGAAAAAGGATTCTTGACCAAATATTAGGGTTTTAATAATTTTTATGGTTCATAATAAATGTAATGATTGTATAATAATTATTTTAGGGTTTTGGAAAAATTAGGGCTTATGAATTGGATTTTTGCTCATAACCGATTTGAAATAAATAATGTTAAGGGGTTGTTTTGTAATTTATGAAAGTATGGGACCACTTTTTTAACTCTTCTAAATACATTAGATTAATGTGAAAAATAACTACAAGGACCTAAGATGCATATTTTGTAAGTATTGGATTTAAATTGTCATTTTGGTTAATTATGTAATTCGATTTGAAATTAATTAAACTAGAGGGGCCTTTTTTGTAAATTATGTTAATTGAGGGTGTTTCATACATGTTTTAATGTGGAGGATAAATTGTGTAAATATTGTAAATTGAGGGGCTAAAATGTTGATATGAAATTGCTAAGGATTATTTTGTTAATTTGGAAACCTAACGGACTAATTATGTAAAGACCTAATTTTGGCTTAAATTGATGGTAAGGGACTAAAATGGTAATTTTGTGATACTTGATGAACTTATGTGGTTAATTAATTTATTATGTGATTTACATGTTAATTAGATAATTAAAAGGTTTATATTGTAAATATTATAACTAGAGAGACTAAAAATGTAAATATGGATGTGACATGTGTAATTCGACGTAAACATGATGTAGGGACTGATCATGACATTTTTGAATAGTTGTGATGCTTATGTGATGATTATAATTGTTAAGGATTAAATATGTAAATGAGATAATTAAAGGGCCCAATATGGTAACTTTGCAAACTTAAGGGTGTAAAGTGTAATAAGTGCATGTTTGAATTTCTTGACTTAAGTTGGTATGTTATAATATGAATGTGATCATCTGTGACCTTCAACTTGTGAAATTTACACTTTTAACCCTAAAACATGTTCGGTGACCTAACGAAACCCTAATCTCAGAAAATGTCTGTAAAAAGGAAATCTGTAATACATGAGGCCATGAAACTTGATAAAATGTTACAACTAACTTATAAGAATGTGTTAATACGTGGAAACTTGCCTACTTGGGAAAACTGCTATTTATGGAAACTTTCTAACAATGGAAACTTACTAATTCTGGAAACCTACTAAATCTGGAAAGCTACTAAATCTGGAAAGTTACTAAATATGGAAAGTTGCTAAATCTGGAAAGTTTCTAAAAATGGAAAGATAACCTAAAAAGGAGTAATCTGATTTAAAATGAACTATTGAATAATTCTCGACTTCTAATCCGTCTAGGTTCTGTGAAGAAGGAGGAGTTCCTATTTCTGTCTGATGTTTTCTTGTGTCTGCTTTGTCGTTTGGTTGAGGTATAGATATTCTGACCTTTTCAGTAAAGGTCTCTCTCTCTCTCTCTCCCCTTTTCTTTTGATCTGACATTCTGTTTAGGGTTCCCGATACCATTGCTATGAAACCCTATTTTATTTCTGAACCTTTTCTGTGATGAACCTTTGTTATCTGAACCTTCTGATTTGGACTTTCTGATTTGACTTCTGATTTGGACCTTATGATATGAACCTCTGATGTATTTCTGATCTGACCATTATGATGACCTATAATCTGTGTCATTTATGACATTCTGTTTGACCTATTCTAGTTTGACACCCGAGCCAAAGTTTGTTTCACTAGGCATGGGGGTTCAATGTCCGTGTCAGTGTTGCACCTCTTACATGACTCTAGGGCAGTGGAGTGATGTTCTGCCACGTCCCCTTATCTGTTATCTGTTATGAGCTCAATTATCTGTTTATTATGGCCAATATTATTTCTGTGGGGGCGTATAGATGCATCCTAGATCTGTTTCTGTTTTCTGTTATTTGTTATCTGTATCTGGTGATTGATGCTGCGTGCATGCACGTCCTTCACATTTCTGGGAGCTAGCTACTCCACCCATATGAGGACACCCCTCATTATTGTCGGATTATCTGAGAGGTCTCCCCTCTATATGATTATGAAGAGATATGATTATGATTATGATGAAGGCATTATTATGAAGGCATTATATCTATTTCTGGGCTCGTGGTTGATGACTAACCCTTACCTCTGATTACTATTTCATACTTAGCTTTGATTACATTCTGTTATTCCCTTTATACCTTATTCAGTATTCATTTCTGTTTCATTATTACTTCGTTGTAATATCTGTTCACTGGGCTTTTTAAGCTCAGCCGCGTTTTCTTTCTCCCGCGGCAGGTTTTAGAAGGAAGCTGGGTTATGGGTGAAGAGTGCAATTAGGAGCTTTTAGAGAGGATTTGCTTGATGAGTTCATAGTGGTTCTAAAGATGCTTTAGATTAGTCTTTTGTACATAGTTCTGATATTGTATTCTTTTATCATAGAACCTTTGTAATACTTGTATCCATTTGTATCATTAAAGTTCATGCTTGTGTTTATTCTGATTGACACCATGAATGTGACACTTTAGCCCTTGTCGGGTTGGGGTGTTACAATTATGGTATCAGAGCCCAGGCTGCGACTTGTAGTACACTAAATCCCGACCTGTGAAGCTTGGACCATTCGGTTTCCGCTGTAGGCGCCCACAAAATGACTTTGATAATTTACTCTAAGAACCCCTTTAGCAACCTGAGTTATTACCAGTGAGGAATGGGTAGACTAGGACATCTAGTAGTAGCATTGCTTCCGCATTACTCTGATTCGTGCTTCTGCCTTTAATCTTACCTTAAGAGCATTTCTATTTATGTGGTTTAAAAGTTTTACAACCTAAGTTCAAAAATCAAATAAGTTGAAATCTCTCGAGAATGACATTGATACCGTATACCTTTAAAATTCACTTTCTGATCCTCAGATTCCATTTGGCCTGACAAACGTTCTAATATTTTACCGACCATTCTGAAGGTTATCCAAACATGATGTGTTAGGTCCATTCTGTGAATTCATTTCTTATGCTGGACATATAATGTATCATATGATACTATTTGACTTGGCATAATCCTTTACTTTTATAATTGTTAATTACAGAAATAGGAAAAATTTGTTTTCCTCCCTCTGAATGATGAACTCTGTTTGCCCATCAGTTTCCTTTGGAAGGATATGATGTTAATATTATCTTAATATGGATTCGTTAACTGAGCAGGATGATGCTGACGACTGATATTCTATACATCTCACTTCTGACGATCATTTGATGTTGTAGTACCATTGATTTATAATCCACCTATCACTTTTGTTGAAAACAAACGAGGTTCCAACACCTTGAACTGTACTCTTATCTATCTAAACATTTGGTGTACCATGTACTGGACTCCGAGACATATAAACCATCCGTCTGGTTTGATGACTGTATTCGTTCTATGAACCAGTTTAATCTTGATATATCTGATTTTGAGGTATCTTGATTCCGAGTTCGCTTGTGACCTTTAGTAATTTGTTTTCATTCTACTCCTGTTATGATGCTTCTGAAAACACATGAATCTGTTAAGATTGATGCTGATGTGAAGGTACAAACTCTGATCTCTTCTGATTTCCAAGTTTTCTCCTAGCATCTGATAGTGTCCGTTCTTGAAAATCTCTAGCACTGGAAGTATTTTGTAGTACAAAAGTTTTCAATGTTCTCTGATAAACCTTTTAGTATTCCATTCTGCTTGAAAAATAGAATCTGAACTGATCTCAGTCGAAGAAGCCATGGAAGTTGAGAGATTGAATAAACTGACACGTAATATGATGTTAATCACCCTGATATTTTGTTCTGGGATGATCCGGTCGATTTATGAAGAAGAGAAAGAGAAATATATGATGGTGTATCGACTATCGTGAACCTAACTAATCACTATCCGAAGCCATTAATCCTTTCCGCGTATTAATAAATGATTTAGTCTACCTTTGAAACTCAGTGATCTGATTACATTTGATGAACTGAAGAAGCAACCTCAGGAACTTCTGAGAAATGGGTTAAATAATCAAGGATAACCTCCGTAAAGTGTTGCAGTTGTTATGAAGAAGGAAGGTAATGAGAAGTGATTCTGAAGCTACCTTTGTACTCATTATTGTGAACCCTGATGATGCCAATTGTATTGGCTAAATTGTCAACTATTCTTATGCATCAAATGGAATTTATGTTTCTCGAATGTTTAGACAAATGGTCATTGTATGACTCATTAGTACGTTTAGAAACAAGGAAGAACATGAGAATCAATTGCGCAAGTTGTTAGAAATTTGACAATCCGTTGTATATCCCAGAAGTCTGAGGTATGTTGAGGCAACGGTGTCCTCAATTGAGGATATTGCTTTAAACCCCGACAACAGAATTGAGAAGCCGAAATCTTCTGAACCATGTAGGAAAATCGGAAGGTTCTTACAAGTTGCGTTACTGTTAATAAATTCGTGAACAGAAAGGGACAGCTCAGTCTGTTTGAAAATGGAGTTCTGGAAAAGATGAAATAGAGATATGCTTTCGCACCCGCAAGTGGTACCTTACTTGGAACGCTTCTAAGAGAGACTCGGTCATGAACGTAGACATCGCGGGAAGATGATTGTTTATTCATCAAGTCAACTACAACGTATGAGAATGTTGTTCACTGCATGAGCTGGAATTGACAACAGAAGTGGTTACCCCGAAGAGTAAGACGATCCCTACAGAGCAGAAGTGCTGGCGAGCAGAGGACAAAATCTAGTCAAGATGGCGGACCCGGAGCTGATGAAGACATGCAGTCTCGCTTCCCTATTCATCTTGGTTGTACTAAAATGAATTGAGAGTGGAAGCAGACTGGATGATGTAGAATTCAAGATCGTGCCAGAAGTTCACATTACCCCACCACAGAGAGACTGCAGAAGGAATGATGAACCAGACTCAAGCTCATGATTGTAATCACCCCCAGGTTGATAGAAGAATGAAGGTAGATTAACCGGATTTGAAGAGATTGGAAACCATATATTTTGTATGGAAGGAAATGGAAGTAAACCTCTATGTTTGGATGAAATGATTATGTGAGGAAGAAGTCGACGATGAATTTTCACTCCCGTTGACCCACTCAAGTCTCGTGATCTGGTAATAAAACCCTTTAAAGATTTTTAATTCTCTAGAAACATCTCAGTTCCGTGTTCATTTTACGTTTCTTGATATTGGCCTCGTTTTGAGAATTCTGGCAAATTGTGAAGATCTATGTTCTTGAACGCAATACGTTACTTCTGTTAAAAATTCTGGGATTTCCATTACCCTTATGAGCATTTGTTTTTCCTCTAGGTTATGATGTCTGATTCTGTTGATCTCTGGACTGTAGAAGTACTAAGTGGACTAAGAATAAGTAGCTTGTTCACGACTCGAGATAAAGTATGATCATCATGAGGGCATAATTATGTGGTGCTCGTATTATGACGCCTGATCAACGTGATAATACCTACACCATATAATGTGCACTCATTGTGGTCATAGGATATCCGAGGAGTGCCTTTGAACCTTAGAAGTTCTGATACCTCATCTGAATTATCGGCGATTAGTGAGACTCTGAATTCTTTCTACCCATGTTTATTTTGTCCTTGTCCGTTAGAAATCTGAATAAGTCTGAAACTCTGATTTTCATTCTGCCAACATCTGTATATCTGTTATAAATCTTAAGCTTCATTGTAAAGCTCTCTAATGTTTGAATCTCGTCATTTGATCTGATTTCTGTCTATGTTCAATATGTAATTCTGATAAGGTTCACCTAGCGTCATCTGTTATATGTTGCATTGGTTTGACCCAATTCACTCTGATTCGTTTTGTTCTGAGTGATCCTAAACTTTTGTTTTTATCTGGATTGAGTCATGAGAAACTAATTGTACTTGGAAGATTCTGTTGGGAGAACATCCTTGAGCGTGAAGATATCTACGAGGATCTTTTGTAATCTGCTACGACTCCGTCTGACCTTGCAACTTCAAATTTCGCGGGCGAAATTTTCTTTTAAGAGGGGAAGAAGTTGTAATACCTGAAATTTAAAACTTTGCAAAATGACCAAAATGCCCTTTTAATTTAAAAACTAAATAAAAGCTTAAATGAAATACAAATAAAATCCCAAACACTTGTAAAAGTTTAACAAATGATAATTATTAATTTTTTTGGGACATTTAATATATCTAGAACTTGAATAAAATGTGTGGCATGCCTAATTAATATTTATAAGCCCAAAATGTATTAAAAATTGTTCCTAAATTATGAAAATAAAGAGATAATTACAATATAAATTAGGAAGGCTATTTTTCTGATTTCCTCATTCTTAGCCACATAAAATCGGCCAAGATCAGTCCCAATTCCCTATATACTTCCCAAAATCATTTTTACACCAAAACAAACCCTAAAAACACCCTAAAATCAAAAGTGACGGCTCCAAAAGTTTCTGAAGATCTTGGCTATTTTTATTGGACTTGTTCTACCCTAATTAAGGTGGGAAAAATACTGGTTAAGGTGGTGGATTGCTCGGGTTCCAGAAATTGGTTTATTTGTGTCGAAAAACCCTAGCCGAGAAGCATAAAATCACACAGCCTTGTTCCTTTTGATCCAGCACTTTGGGGTATTTTTGTATAACTCTCTATACTCTATATGATCTGTATAAAATGTTAAATTCAATCCATGCATGTTAAATTGGCCATACGAAATTAATCCTAACTAAAACCCTAATTTCATGCAAAATGAATAAATCAGCCTAAATGAATTTTGTGATTTGAGATCTGATTTTTCTGGACTTCTATGATATATATTCTACCAGTAAAAATTGTGGTTGAATTGTTTGAGGCTTAAAATCATCTAGTGTGGAATTGTGTAAAATCGGCAAAAAAGGAAAAAGGATTCTTGACCAAATATTAGGGTTTTCATAATTTTTATGGTTCATAATAAATGTAATGATTGTATAATAATTATTTTAGGGTTTGGGAAAAATTAGGGCTTATGAATTGGATTTTTACTCAAAACCGATTTGAAATAAATAATGTTAAGGGGTTGTTTTGTAATTTATGAAAGTATGGGACCACTTTTTTAACTCTTCTAAATACAGTACATTAATGGGAAAAATAACTATAAGGACCTAAGATGCATATTTTGTAAGTACTGGATTTAAATTGTCATTTTGGTTAATTATGTAATTCGATTTGAAATTAATTAAACTAGAGGGGCCTTTTTTGTAAATTATGTTAATTGAGGGTGTTTCATACATGTTTTAATGTGGAGGATAAATTATGTAAATATTGTAAATTGAGGGGCTAAAATGTTGATATGAAATTGCTAAGGGTTATTTTGTTAATTTGGAAACCTAACGGACTAATTATGTAAATACCTAATTTTGGCTTAAATTGATGGTAAGGGACTAAAATGGTAATTTTGTGATACTTGATGAACTTATGTGGTTAATTAATTTATTATGTGATTTACTTATTAATTAGATAATTAAAAGGTTTATATTGTAAATATTATAACTAGAGAGACTAAAAATGTAAATATGGATGTGACATGTGTAATTCAACGTAAACTTGATGTAGGGACTGATCATGACATTTTTGAATAGTTGTGATGCTTATGTGATGATTATAATTGTTAAGGATTAAATATGTAAATGAGATAATTAAAGGGCCTAATATGGTAACTTTTCAAACTTAAGGGTGTATAGTGTAATAAGTGCATGTTTGACTTTCTTGACTTAAGTTGGTATGTTATAATATGAATGTGATCATTTGTGACCTTCAACTTGTGAAATTTACACTTTTAACCCTAAAACATGTTCGGTGACCTAACGAAACCCTAATCTCAGAAAATGTCTGTAAAAAGGAAATCTGTAATACATGAGGCCATGAAACTTGATAAAATGTTACAATTAACTTATAAGAATGTGTTAATAAGTGGAAACTTGCCTACTTGGGAAAACTGCTATTTATGGAAACTTTCTAACAATGGAAACTTACTAATTCTGGAAACCTACTAAATCTGGAAAGCTACTAAATCTGGAAAGTTACTAAATATGGAAAGTTACTAAATCTGGAAAGTTTCTAAAAATGGAAAGATAACCTAAAAAGGAGTAATTTGATTTAAAATGAACTATTGAATAATTCTCGACTTCTAATCCGTCTATGTTCTGTGAAGAAGGAGGAGTTCCTATTTCTGTCTGATGTTTTCTTATGTCTGCTTTGTCGTCTGGTTGAGGTACGGATATTCTGACCTTTTCAGTAAAGGTTTCTCTCTCTCTCTCTCTCCTTTTCTTTTGATCTGACATTCTGTTTAGGGTTCCCGATGCCATTGCTATGAAACCCTATTTTATTTCTAAACCTTTTCTGTGATGAACCTTTGTTATCTGAACCTTCTGATTTGGACTTTCTGATTTGACTTCTGATTTGGACCTTATGAT
>LBNU01029817.1:15943-29422 GCA_014162995.1 Artemisia annua
CCGTCAGCTCGCCGCCATTAGGTTTCTCGGATGGCCTAGATCCACTTCTGACGTCGTCACTCTCTATTCCTCTCTGGGCCGTCACTCTTTAAATCATAACCTGATGGCCTACATCTTCTAACACCTGACGGCGTCAGGTGTTAATTTCCAAAATATTTCTGGCCCGTCATTTGATAATTGGTTTCCACTCTTTTGTCAAGGCTTTCTGACGGCGTCACCTTGTGACTCTGACGCCGTCAGGTTGTAATGTCTGCTTCTTTTGAGACTTTGTCGTTTTCTTCACTTTTATGTTCCAAAAACGTCCAAATATGCATGTTTTCCAGAATTCCTCTCAAAAGTATCTAAAATGACAAAAGGAACGATTTAGGGCAATATTTGATCACATTTATACTAATTAAGGCTTAAATGACCCCTTAAAAGCGTAACACTTTTCGTCTCATCATATGCATTGACAATGAAAAAATTTTCCGGTGTCATGGCAAGGGCAATATGTTAGTGGTCATAAAAAATACCCGACTATATTGCTTGAAGCTATTGGGTCATAGGATTTGTGGATTTGGCATGCATTTTTTGGTGTAGCGGGTGCGAATAATGATATCAATGTTTTAGATAATTCGCCGTTGTTCGATGACTTGCTAAATGATGATTCCCTTGTAGCTCCGTTTGAGGTAAATGGAGTTGTGTTTGAAAAAGGGTACTACTTAGCCAATGGGATTTACCCACAGTGGGCTACTTTCGTCAAATCATTCATGAATACCGTTGATGAAAAGCACACTTTATTTAAACGGCGACAAGAAAGTGCACGAAAGGATATTGAATGTGCTTTTGGTGTTCTCCAAGGACGATGGGGAATAATACAACAACCAGCACGTGCTTACTAGGTTAACAAGATATGTAGAATCATGTATTCTTGCATCATATTGCATAACATGATTACATGTTAGTCTCCAACTCAATCTTATGGAGCATATTTGGCGTGAACGTGAGGATTTTATGGAAGAAGATGACGACTAGTTTAACTTATTTACTTATCGTATTTTTCAATTCGTATTTTTTTTTATGTCGTCGTTTTTTTTTTTTTTTTTTTT
Organism: Artemisia annua; assembly: GCA_014162995.1. Lineage (NCBI taxonomy): Eukaryota > Viridiplantae > Streptophyta > Magnoliopsida > Asterales > Asteraceae > Artemisia > Artemisia annua. The sequence continues at coordinate 17,032 of LBNU01029817.1, forward strand.
TTTTTTTTTAATTTTATTGTTTTTTTTTTGTATTGTAATGTTTAGTTTAATTAATAAAATGTTTGAATGTTTAATAAATGAATTTGTTGAGGGTAGAATTTGTAAATTTGTAAAAAGTGGTGTTATTTGGTGTTATGATTTCCTGGTGTTTTTTTGGTGTTATGTTATTTGGTGTTGAGATGATGTGGCGCTGAGTTATTTACTAACTTAAGTTATCACTCCCTATGCTCTTAGTGTTTAAGACTTTGTACATCTTGTGAGTATCTATAAAACTTTCACCTTCACAAATAAATAAATAAAGAGTCGAGTTATTTAAAAAACCAAACATTTCTCACATACTAAGGGACTCATCCCCACCATCCATCTAAAAAGAAATCAAAGAATTGAGATTAAAAACATTTAATATTTCACCCATTTATTATAATTTAAATATCTCTCAAACCGTTAATCGTTAAGCAAAAATAATTACACCATCGCGACGAGCATTTAATTATCCCTATATAGACGGGCACTTTGATATACTTTCGACAAAAAAAAAATTTCTCATTTTTTTCACATTTTTTTTTGTAGCCGAAAAAATCAGATGTGATATATCATATGTGATACTACATATCACATATAATATGTAATATCACATATGATATTAGTGTAATATTACGTGTGATATGTAATATCACATGTGATATTAGTGGACTATCACATTGATATGTAATATCATATGTGATTTTTTCGGCGACGAAAAAAAGGTGAAAAAATGAATTTTTTTTGTCGAAAATATATCAAAGTGCCTATCTATAGAAAGATAATTAAATGCTCGTCATAACGGTATATTTTTTTTCGCTTAACGATTAACGGTTTAAAAGATATTAATATTTGAAAAAAAAACGGATGAAAGTGAGTTTTTTAAATTGTTGGGATTAATCTCATCCGTTAGATCAAATACAGATGAAGAGAAGATGGATAGTATGTAAAAAAAGTTTGGTCCGATCTCATATCATAAATAAATAATATTAAATTGGTTTCAATCGAAAAAGATAAAACTAATGTTAACCAAAAACATTTGACTAGTCGCTATCATTTCTCAAATAAAAATATAAAATCATAAAAGAGATATTTTTTTAATATCTAATTTAGTATTTTGTTGAATTAAATTAACAAAAAAATCGACCAAACTTGTTTTATTTACCATAAAAAGAAAGGAAAGAAGAAAGTTAGGACACGCATCTTCCCGTGACCCACCTCCTGCCGGCAAGATACTTTCGTTTCAAATTACCAAAATACCCTTATCAAATCCCCTCTCTAAACCCAACAAACAAGGTCAAAACCGTCAATCCAAACACCCCCCCAACTTTCTCTCTTAAATAAACCATTTCCATTTCCTTCATTTCCACCAAAACTGCCGGCGTTACATTCGTTCCTACAAAAACCTTCAAAATTTTATAAAAATTATTTTATAAAACTTTTTCTTATTTTATAAAATTTTCTTATGGCGTTGTCAAAGCTGATGACGTCATCATCTCCTGCTAATCAGGATCTACAGAAACAACAACCGTTACTTCATATCTCCGATCATAGAAACAACAACAATAACAGTAACGATAACTTAATCTCAATGAACATGGACGATATCTTAAACAACATGTACGACGGCCAACCGGGGAGTGGTGACGTCACCAATGATCCAGAGATGACGTTGGAGGATTTCTTGACGAAAGCTGGAGCTGTTAGGGAGGAAGATGTGGTGGTGAAGTTGCCGCCGGTGGAATATTCCGGTGGTGGTGGTGGTGAGGTGGTGGTTTATCAAGGTGGTGGTGGTGGTTATGGTGGTGGTGTGGGGACACGTGGCAGAGGGAAGAGGAAAGTGTTGGTGGAAGATTTGGTGGTTGATAAGGCGACTCAGCAGAAGCAGAGAAGGATGATTAAGAATCGCGAGTCTGCTGCGAGGTCTCGGGAGCGAAAACAGGTCCATTNACTACTTATCACATATGATATGTAATATCACATATGATATTAGTGTAATATTACGTGTGATATGTAATATCACATGTGATATTAGTGGACTATCACATTGATATGTAATATCATATGTGATATATCATATGTGATTTTTTCGGCGACGAAAAAAAAGGTGAAAAAACGAATTTTTTTTTGTCGAAAATATATCAAAGTACCTATCTATAGAAAGATAATTAAATGCTCGTCATAACGGTATATTTTTTTTCGCTTAACGATTAACGGTTTAAAGATATTAATATTTGAAAAAAAAATGATGAAAATGGGTTTTTTAAATTGTTGAGATTAATCTCATCCGTTAGATCAAATACAGATGAAGAGAAGATGGATAGTGGAAATTAGTCGGTATGTAAAAAAAGTTTGGTCCATGATCTCATATCATAAACAAATAATATTAAATTGGTTTCAATCGAAAAAGATAAAACTAATGTTAACCAAAAACATTTGACTAGTCGCTATCATTTCTCAAATAAAAATATAAAATCATAAAGAGATATTTTTTTAATATCTAATTTAGTATTTTGTTGAATTAAATTAACAAAAAAATCGACCAAACTTGTTTTATTTACCATAAAAAGAAAGGAAAGAAGAAAGTTAGGACACGCATCTTCCCGTGACCCACCTCCTGCCGGCAAGATACTTTCGTTTCAAATTACCAAACTACCCTTAGCATATCCCCTCTCCAAACCCACCAAACAAGGTCAAAACCGTCAATCCAAACACACCCAACTTTCTCTCTTAAATAAACCATTTCCATTTCCTTCATTTCCACCAAAACTGCCGGCGTTACATTCGTTCCTACAAAAACCTTCAAAATTTTATAAAAATTATTTTATAAAACTTTTTCTTATTTTATAAAATTTTCTTATGGCGTTGTCAAAGCTGATGACGTCATCATCTCCTGCTAATCAGGATCTACAGAAACAACAACCGTTACTTCATATCTCCGATCATAAAAACAACAACAATAACAGTAACGATAACTTAATCTCAATGAACATGGACGATATCTTAAACAACATGTACGACGGCCAACCGGGGAGTGGTGACGTCACCAATGATCCAGAGATGACGTTGGAGGATTTCTTGACGAAAGCTGGAGCTGTTAGGGAGGAAGATGTGGTGGTGAAGTTGCCGCCGGTGGAATATTCCGGTGGTGGTGGTGGTGGTGAGGTGGTGGTTTATCAAGGTGGTGGTGGTGGTTATGGTGGTGGTGTGGGGACACGTGGCAGAGGGAAGAGGAAAGTGTTGGTGGAAGATTTGGTGGTTGATAAGGCGACTCAGCAGAAGCAGAGAAGGATGATTAAGAATCGCGAGTCTGCTGCGAGGTCTCGGGAGCGAAAACAGGTCCATTTTTAATTTTTTTACTTTTTAGTTATTTTTTTCGAGTACTGCCATAAGTGTCCACCTTACTATTTTTGTTTGTCGTACATGTGACATCTTATGGATTGACATTGACTTTTGTAAAATATATATAGTGGACACTTATAATGGGACGATCAAGTCTATTTTGTTTTGAATTTGATGTTGATTACTATGTTGTGTTGATTTTGTTTAGGCTTATACTGTTGAATTGGAGTCTTTGGTGACGCAATTGGAAGAGGAGCACGCGAAATTGTTGAAAGAAGTGGTATGGTTTTGTTTGTGTAGCCTTGAATCTCGTCATTTGGTTGATTAATTCATGGGGTTTGAGTTTACCGATATATCGACTAAAACCACTTTCAAAGTAATTGTCTATTGTCTATAATAAAATAAATAAGACACTCCCGACACTCATTCAGTTTAAGAAAAGCACCATCATTACAGTTTTTTCGTTGTTACTTTTTGCAAAATGACAGTTTTACCCTTAACTAATTAATTTAAAACTTCTTTAATGTTTGTAATAATAACCTCAAGTGAGGGTAATATGGTAAACTCGAACTAAATTCCCTATCTATTTTTGAAAGTGGATAATTAATTTGGTGCAACAGGAAATTTAAATGAATGGGGATTTTAGTTAGTTTAATAACTGGTGTTATCTTTTTGGTAACCTAAAAAATTAGGGAATCTATTGTAATTAGTGTATCTTAATGATAAGAGTATTTGTTGGTAAATGAGAAAGTTAATCATTGTAATTATGGGAAGTACTATCTAATTATTTGTTAATTATATCATGCTGATACTTTTTGTATAATTTTATCTACTTGTAGGATGAACTGAACAAGCAGAGGCTTAAACAGGTTAGTTATCACACATTTTGACTGGTTACATGCTTTGTCATCCTGTGATTAGTGACTTTGTATCTAAAATATTTGTTCTTTAGGTACTCTATGCTGTTAATTAGTAGTATTTACTCGTAATAAATAGATGGAATTCGAGGGGCTAGTTTTACTAATCATACGTAAATTATTAGGGACCAGTTCATAGTGGATTAGGAATCTAATAGTGGTAGTCTTTTTTATTCTATTTTATGTTTTGAATGGATAATATAAATTTTGGACATGTTTACAAGATATATGAGCTCGAAATATGAGACTTCTAGAGCCTCAGAATCTCAGATGGTATCACCTTGTAGGGTTGTCTCCAAAAAGTTTAGCAAATTGATGACAGATTACCAAAAGTTAATTTTAAATATATATTTCTGTAAAGAAACATCTAACTGATTCACCATTATCTCTTCTGAATAAAAAAGCAGTCATGAGTTTGGTGGTGATCTTTATTATCATGATCTAAGAATTTAAGTTACCATAAAATGATTTCTAACTGTTACTACCTTACTAAAGAGGATCATCACGCGAATGATGTTGCTAAAATTTCACCTAAAATATTGCGGGTGTACTGATCAAACTTTTGATGGGTGGAAAACGAAGTCTATCTGCCCTTTTGGACAATCATACCTAGTGATGGTTTATCATATATAGATGGTGGCCATATAACCGATGCCTATTTTATATTAATATTTATTTTGAAAAGACGTAAACACATAATGCTTTCCTTCTGTATGTGAAGAAAACTTCCATGTTTAGTTCCAACATGCAAGGGTGGGTGTTGGATGGTGTTTGTTGGCTGGGTAGGGGTCCTCCCATGTAAATGCATGATGTAGGAATCAGGGCCTGCCTCTTGGCAAACGCAATACACATGACCAAGTTAGAAATCAATCTGGATATCGTTATCACCTAAGTGAAATATTCAATTTCATTTGTTCTTACGTTATCTCTCCTTTTGAGGGCAATGTCATGGAAATTTTTTGCCCTGTTAGATTGTAGGAGGCGATTAACTTGATCTATCCCTGGACTTGGTAGGGCAAACTTTGGACACCCCAGTAAATCAGAATTGGATTGATAGTTTAACCTAAAGTAAACGACAACCTACCATATATTGCGCCACTTGAACATGAAATAGGAAGTGGAATCTCAAGTTGTTCTTGCTTTATTTAGTATGTTGGGTTTTGATGTAAGACCAAAAAACCAAATTAGCGGAATTTCCTTTGAGGATTCACCATTGCATGAAAGATGCCAAATTTCATAGTTATAATAGCCAAATAGGAAGCACCTGAAGCGTATAACTTTCATCTGTCCAAAAGTTCTCAGTTCTAATCATTTTTCAATTTTATGTAAATTCTATAAGATTCCTTGTTAGAAATTCATGTTCAATAACTTGCTGATAACTTAGGTGACTTTGTATCTCTGTTAAGAGTAGCTATGACCAAGATGCTTCCCAAGTAATTGATATATAGAAGTTATAAATAATGAGTTTGTGTATCTGTTGCTTATATCTGTGGTGTAATTGTTACGTTTTGCATGTACAAAATGGTTGCAGTTAGCAGTTCAATAATTTATGGTCATTGCTAACATTTTCTGTTGGTTTGTTGCTAAATACAGCTGATGGAGAATCTGATGCCGGTTGTGGAGAAGAGAAGACCACCAAGAGTCCTTCGAAGAACTAACTCGATGTGAATTTAGGTTTTTAAATTAAATGTCAACAGAAGTACTTCGTCCTTTTGGTTTGAGGAAATGCTTCACCCCATTTGTAAAGAGAGGTGAAAGGAGTAAAAAGGTTATGACTAAGCTATGTGCTGTGCATATAGCTGTTAGGGGACAAAGATAACATCAAGAACTTATAACTGTCAACTAATTTATATGTATTACTAATAGTTAGTGTCCTTCATTTGGCATAACTTAAGAATTATGTTTCTATTTCATGTGTTTATACAAGGGAGTAAATGGTCAACAAAATTTTCAACAGTATGGAGTTTTAGATCTTGTTTGAAATAATTGTACTCGTGCACACAAACTAAACCTTATATAAATTTTACTTTTAGGTTGTGGCGGTGTTTGACACACAAACTAAACCTTATGGCCGCGTTTAGCTGCAAGATTTATATTAGCTTTATCTAAATGAAAAGTTACTTCAAAGTAACTTTTAAAAACAGACACACCCTATATAAAGCATTTAAATCTTTAAACCAACTTGACTTCTATAATCATTGTCCACTGCTGGAAGATGCAAAAAAAAAAAAAAAAAAAAAAAAAAAAAAAAAAAAAAAAAAAAAAACATTGTAATTATTCGTTTGCCTCGTTTTGGGCTGTTATAATTCTATAGCAATGAATAGAAAGCTATATCAAGGCTATTGAACTTATCAAAAGTTTCTTTTGATGAAAATAGGAAACTACATCAAGCCCATTGGATGCTATATCCTTTTGATGATTTAAGTAACTAGGATAGAGTTCCATTTTCGTGTTGAAATGCTTTATTCATAAAAAGTTACTCTGTAGACCATTTTATGCATCGGACCACTAATACAAAACATGTCTGGTCACAATCTTTCTGAGAGCCTTAAATGTCTACGTATATAATTTACATCTTTAAAAGCTTAACACTTCAATTGTCTAGATTGTGAACTATTAAAGTTATTGTATATTTTTATAAGCGTAGAATATGATTTAAACATTAAGGGGCTTTTGGTAAATATAGTAATTTTGTGACTTGTTCTACAAGTTTGATTCGAATTTGAAAACTTTCTTATGACAGTTAGATTAGTCTATAGATAGGAATTGATATCATTAGTTTTCTTTGTACCTTTTGAATTTGTGTTTGGTACCGTTTGAATTAATTTGGGTTTGGTACTTTTGAATTTGTCTTTGTATTGTTTGGTTATTTGAATAAAGCTTCTGCTTCGCTTGNCGGACCGACAAGACCGAAGACCGAATTAAGGTAAAAACCCGGACCGAGACCGAGACCGAATGTGGTCGGTCCGGTCCGGTCCGGTTCGGTCCGGTCCGGTCTTCGGTCGGTCCGGTCCAAATAGGCAAGATTTGGCATGTTTTTTCGGTTTTTTGGTCGGTCCGGACCGGACCGAACCGGACCGACCGGACCGAAGACCGAATTAGCAAAAAATCCTAGACCGAGGACCGGACCGAATGTGGTCGGTCCGGTCCGATTCGGTCCGGCCCGGTCGGTTTTGTCGGTCGGTCCGGTCCATCCGGTCCGTTTGCTCACCCCTAAAAGCTATATCAAGGCTATTGAACTTATCAAAAGTTTCTTTTGATGAAAATAGGAAACTACATCAAGCCCATTGGATGCTATATCCTTTTGATGATTTAAGTAACTAGGATAGAGTTCCATTTTCGTGTTGAAATGCTTTATTCATAAAAAGTTACTCTGTAGACCATTTTATGCATTGGACCACTAATACAAAACATGTCTGGTCACAATCTTTCTGAGAGCCTTAAATGTCTACGTATATAATTTACATCTTTAAAAGCTTAACACTTCAATTGTCTAGATTGTGAACTATTAAAGTTATTGTATATTTTTATAAGCGTAGAATATGATTTAAACATTAAGGGGCTTTTGGTAAATATAGTAATTTTGTGACTTGTTCTACAAGTTTGATTCGAATTTGAAAACTTTCTTATGACAGTTAGATTAGTCTATAGATAGGAATTGATATCATTAGTTTTCTTTGTACCTTTTGAATTTGTGTTTGGTACCGTTTGAATTAATTTGGGTTTGGTACTTTTGAATTTGTCTTTGTATTGTTTGGTTATTTGAATAAAGCTTCTGCTTCGCTTGTTTGATTTGTTTGTTTGTTTTCGTCCTTTGAATTATCAACAAGTGGAATCAAAGACAGGTTCTTCATGAAAAAAAAGAAGAAAAAAATAGTTCGTTTAGGATTGGTTTGGATTGAAGTTCAATTTGGTTTTTTGTTTTGAAGAATCGATTGGTTTGTTTTTTGTTCTTTGATTTGAAGAATAGAATTATGGTTTGAGGTTTGTTCGTTTGATTGAATTTTGGGCTCTTTGAAGTTTGCAAAATTCGGTGTCGTTTGTTTTTTCAGAGTTTTTACCTCTTCATCTGCAAACCATGTCTGCAGAAGAAGAGGTACATATAAGCTCTTCATCTGCAAGAAGAACACCGTTTGTTTTTTGTGCTATTGAAAGTACTTCTTTCCTAGACTATTTTTTTGTGCTATTGAAGTACTTTTTTTTTCTTTTCCTTTTTCTTTTTCACAAGTTTTTTTACGTTTTTGTCCGCTTGTTACCGTTTTGGTACATTTTCGATCGTTTTTTACGTTTCGTCTGTTTTTTACGTTTTTGTCCGTTTTTTTAAGCTTTCATCCGTTATTTATATTTTCGTCTGTTTTTTACATTTTCGTTTTTTTTATGTTTTCGTCTGTTTTGTTACGTATTCGTCCATTTTTTACGTTTTCAACCGTTTTTTTACGGCGATTTTTTAGGTTTTCGTTCGTTTTTTACGTTTTCGTTTGTTTTTTTTATGTTTTCGCTCGCGTAAGGAAATAGACTCAAACGTAAAAAAAGACTAAAACGTAAAAAAAAAAAGACGAAAATGTAATACAACGGTCGCAAACGTTAAAAAACAGACGAAAACGTAAAAAAACAAACGAAAAAGTAAAAAACGGTTGAAAACATAAAAAAAAAACATACAAAAACAGATGAAAACGTAAAAGAAAGATGAAAACGTAAAACAGGGGACGAAAACATAAAAAATAGACAAAAACATAAAGAAACGGGCGAAAACGTAAAAAAACAGAAAGAAAACGTAAAAAATAGACGAAAACCTAAAAAAAGGAGCGGAAACGTATAAAAGGACGAAAACATAAAAAAAATGGAGGAAAACATAAAAAATCAGACGAAAATGAAGAAAAATAGACGAAAAGGTAAAAAACAAACGAAAACGTTAAAAAAATGGCAAAAACGTAAAAAAAATAAAATAAAACGAAAAAAAATGGTCAAAAACGTAAAAAAACGGGCGAAAACGTAAAAAAAAGGATGAAAACGTAAAAAAACGAACGAAAACGTAAAAAAACGGACGAGAACGTAAAAAAACAAACGAAAACGTAAAAAAACGGATATTGAGAAAGAGATGTATGGTTTGTGAATGAAGAGGTAAGAAGTGAAAGAAGAGGTAATAAGAAGAAGGAGATGTCTGAATTTTGGAAGAGGAAAGAAGACGAAAGAAGCTCTTTTGTCTGAAAAAAAACAAACATATTCCTCTGCGAGCCCGCAGAGGAAAGAAGTGAAAAGAGGCAATAAAAGCTTATTTTGAAAAAACAAACAAGGCCTTAATTTGGATTGATCGATACCCTTTGTGTTTTGTTTTGCGCTTTGCTAGGATTTTGGGCTTTCGTTTGAATTGAAGCTTTGGTCCACCGTGGTCCGTGGATGCATTTGTTTTTGAGCTTTATTTTGAGCAAAGTTTTTGAGCTTTATAAGTAAACTTGTTTTGTTACGCAAGATTGACTTTTAGATTGTCACTTTGATTTGTTTGGTTTTGCTTTGGTCTTTGAAAACTCTTGGATCGTTTGGATTAGCAGCCGGTTATTTGGATTTATTTGTTTCGGGTATTTGAATTTGGACCACAATCCTTATTAGATAAGTAGGTCATTAGGATTATTATTCGTATCATATTTGGGGCGTTTGAATTATTAGAGCCCGTTGGTCAAGTTATTTAATTAACTTGTATTGGTTTGATACTTGGATAATAAGTTTGAAGTTGGACAGTAATACTTATCGATAAGTGGGTCATTAGAATTTGAATTTGATATTTGGGTAGTAATTCTTATTATATAAGTGGACCATTAGAATTTGACTTTGGTATTCGGAATTTGAAGATCGATTTGGTGTTTGAAGACTTGATTATAGTCGTTTGAAATTTGTTCGATCGTTGGAATTTGTTTGTTTGAAAATTTGGATCTTCATTTGTCAGGTTTTAGAAGTTGGTTGCCCGAATTTGATTGTCTTTGTTGAAGATCATTGAGCCGATTTGTTTGTTTGGTTAACTGAGTTTGAATTTGTCGGTTAACATTTGATTGTTCGTTTTGAAGTTATCGGCTTTTGCTTAGGATCAAATTTGTTTTGGGTTGCTTTTGGGAATCGATCGTTTGATTTGAATTTGGCTAGTATCTCTAGCGTTTGAAACTTTGAGTTTGATTTGAAGCACGTGGAGGAGTTTAAGTCATGGTGGAGATTGTTAGAATATGACTTAAACTCTAAGGGCACTGGTACAGAATATGCTATTGGTCACGCCATAAATGTGTGACGATATGCATACAGTCACACACGTTTTTTCGTTGTGTGTCACCAAAGGTCCCGCCACCGTAGGTGGCATATAGTCACATTGTTGAGTTCGTGGCCTTTTCAATCAAAAAAAAGGGACCAAAACCCCGAATATGTGTGACAAGTTAAGCACAAGTTTTGTTGGATTAGTCAGTATCAGTGACCGTAAACACTTTATCGTCACACGAATGTTTTTTGAGAGTGACTATTGTTCGTCCTTTGGCCACATAAATTTATAATATGTGTGACATTTGAGATGATTCTTTCTAGTAAATGTGTATTTTGTGTGACTATTTCCCGTCCTATGGCCACATGAATATACAATAAATGTGACGTCTGTGATGATTTAGTCACACAATGGGTGTTGCTTTTTTGGAGTTAGTCACATACAATTTAAAACAAAGTGGCCAAAAGTGTTACTAAGTGTGACCATATGCTCTTTAAAGTGAACAAATGTGTATTTTGTGTGACTATTGATCATCAAATGGCCACATGAATTTTATGTTTGTGTGGCCTTTTGTAATATTTAGTCACACAACGCATGTTTCTTTTCGGTATTTAGTCACATACAATTAAGCAAACAGTGGCCAAAAGCGTTAATAAGTGTGACCATATGCTGTTTAAAGTGAAGAAATTTGTATTTTGTGTGACAATTGATCATCCAATGGCCACATGAAATTTATGTTTGTGTGGCCTTTTGTAATATTTAGTCACACAAAGCATGTTTGTTTTGGGTATTTAGTCACATACAATTAAGTAAACAGTGGCCAAAAGTGTTAATAAGTGTGACCATATGATCTTTAAAGTGCAGCCATGTGTATTTTGTGTGACTATTGATCATCCAATGGCCACATGAATTTTATGTTTGTGTGACCTTTTGTAATATTTAGTGTTAGGAACACGTTTCACGTTATGAAAAGTGTCGGTCATTATATTTGTAATAGGTTGCTCATTAGACTTATTATGTTTACATTTTATCTTTCATGTTAAGTAAGTTTATGATATATTGTTACATTGTGTGGAAGTCCAAGGGCCAAGTATGTAATAGTGCTAGAATGATATGGAAACCCTTGGACTCCCCTATATATACTATGTGTAAGCCTTGGTTAAGGCTTGTTGGTTCTCATTGTAATTCAAGTTTATCATATCAAATATATTAGAGTTCCTTCCAAACACTTGTCTCTTCTTCTTCTTTATTCTTGGTTAATGATTATATGATTGTTATGTTACAACATGGTGACCTAACAAGTGGTATCATTCGCCTAGGGATATTTGGGGTTGTTTTTTGATTAGTTTAGGCTAGTTTTGATCTTGTTTACTATTGATTAGTACTCGTTAATCTTGTTTCTCTTTAAGTTCTATCTAAGTTTTAAATATTTACATTATCTTCTTGTTATTTAAAAGATCTTGCTACTCATTTACTTGAAATATTTGTCAAAAAGTACGTTTTTTAAAAGTTTAAGGGTTTAGGGTTTAATAGCGAGTTTGACAAAATTAGGGTTTAATAGCGAGTTTGGGTAACATTCTTCGTAGCGAGTTTGGGAAATCCTTGGTAGCGAGTTTGGAAATTTGTTAGCGAGTTTGCTTTTTCAGGCGAGTAAGCCTTAATCCTTATCGTTCTAGCGAGTAAGAAAACCCTCCTAGCGAGTATCACTACTTCTCTAGCGAGTATTGCTTTCAAATTTTTCTAGCGAGTATTGTGTTCAAATTCTCTAGCGAGTATTCCTTTTGGCTTAGCGAGTAAGGAAATATTTTCTTAGCGAGTTTGATTTCTAAAATCTTCATAGCGAGTTTGTGCTCAATATTTTCATAGCGAGTTT
>LBNU01029817.1:30677-40716 GCA_014162995.1 Artemisia annua
ATATATATATATATATATATATATACATATATATATATATATATATATATATATATATATATATATATATATATATATATATATATATATATATATACATGTATATATATATATATATATATATATATATATATATATATATATATATATATATATATATATATATATATATATATATATATATATATATATATATATATATATATATATATATATATATATATATATATATATATATATATATATATATATATATATATATATATATATATATATATATATATATATATATATATATATATATATATATATATATATATATATATATATATATATATATATATATATATATATATTGCCCGATGGGCGGGCATGACTTATAAATATCATTGCCATATATTTCTATAACAAAAGAAGGGTGGTTAAAAATAGTTGAAAACTATGTATGTTGAAAGTAAAAAATGGGCGGGCATGACTTATAAATATCGTTGGAAAAAATTAGTTAACGAAAATAAGATATAAACATAGAAATCATTTAGTGCATGCATTATCAACGGGAAAATATAAATTTTTATGGAATATAAGAGAAAATAGTTAGAAGTAGTACGTAAGAAAAAATTATACAATTAAATAAACTTAAATGCGACATAAAGCTTCTTTTATACACCTTTTGTTGTTGATTTTGCGTAATTACCATCCTTATCACAACAAAAATCTTCAATTCCTTTATGCTCTTCACTATTGAGACATCCACATATACGTGTCCGTATGAGAAAACTGGCCTTTATAAAAACAATCCAACTTTCGACAAAACTTGGCCTTGGCTTTTATTAATTGGCATTGCAAAACAGATCAATAAAGAATTGCCTACAATTGAGTTTAAACGGTATCGTTTCGTCCGACATGCTAATGACCATAGTTACATGGCCTGCTCAAATTGGCAGGCTAGCTTTATGATTATCATTGAAAAATTGAAGTTACGAAAATTTTCAATATATAGCTGAGATTAATAGACTCGTTTACCATGTTATAAAAAGTAAACACAAACAACTATATCATGAACATGTATGTTATACTAAATGAATATAAGTTCAATCAGTGATATGATATCAATTTATCTTTAGCACTTAAACATTTTGAGTTGACAAACTACATAAATATATGTGAAAATTTTTTTATTGATCACCCTCTTTTTTACCCATGTCAGTTTGAATACATAAAGATATGTGAAAGAATCATACAGAGAAAAGCTAGCATGCTATAGGTTTTTGACCGAGAAAATTAAGATACTAAATCTTATAAGGAGTTCAATCTCACCTATAGGAAAGGCACATTGACACGGATACATTTTTGCTTGTAGGGAGCAAGTGATCTAGAAAGCATAACAAAAAAACATCATAATAAAGATGTAGTATAAAACTTATGCGGTGCTTAGTACAGTAGGTCTTTATTTGCTTAGTATGAATAGATAGCGTGAGTGACTATTAGATATATTTTACTATAGCGAAAGAAGGTGGGTAAAAAATGGCTGAAAAAGTGTCCAATGAATAAATTAAGTAACAGTTAATGAATTACGAACATTGTAAAATATTTGCCCACCTTAACTAAATCATGTATACTTACTGAAATAGTAGGCAATAAGAGTAACAATGCATTTAAAATTTATCTAGCTTTAACACACACCGCTTATGCATTCGACTCTTACATCAGGCTCGAGCAGCCACATCATACACTTCCCGACTTCATGTCATTTATGAGATAAATCATTCTCAATAGAGTGCCAAATGCGTAATTGTACATAAATGTCGTTTATATGTTGGTGAAAGTAGTTGTTACGAAAGACCGAGTGGCTAAACACAATGGTTTTGTACACCCAAAGTGAGTCTTGCACGACCACTTTTCGGCTGGCACAACACAGTCTAAGCCACAAAGAGAACAACAATAATATGCAAAACGGTCACCTCCCTGTGCGATATTAAAACATGTGTGCAGCTAAGGATGATTTGGTCCAACCTACAGCTGAAATGCCCATTGGTGCGTCTAGGTTCATTGAGTCACCTTTTAAATGAACCTATAAAAACACATTGGAAGAATAAAAAGACAAAATTGCTCCGCCGTTTTAAATTGCGGATACAGAACAAAACCAATTTGTAAAAATACATTGGAATAACTTATATTGAATTGCGGATATACATTGGAAGAACAAAACGAACCTGTAAAAACATATTGGAATCATGTATAGTGTTTGGGTCAACATACCATCTGGTAAAGATAAGAAATTCCAAACACCTTCGTGAAGAAGTTTTACTAAAAAAAATTATATACCATACATGTGCATTCATATTGGTTCCATCCATGTAAACCTGACCTGTGTTGTCATGAATATCAAAAACAGATTGGTAAAGCCTCGTTGAGAAGTATCTCCACGTCCAAATCTTTATTTTGCGCAAGCAGGACTTATATATTTTCATGAACATGAACATCTTAACATAAACATGAACCACAGAAGAGTCTATTTTACATTATTGAACAAACAATTTATCTTCAGTTACCTCGCGATTAAGCAATGTATAAATAGCAACATGAAATCCATTACAACGTTATATTAACATGAGATAAATAAACAATTTCAAATGTCAATTTAATGAACTTGTATATTAAACTTCATGCCTATACTAATTAATGTTAAGGTGCATGTGTGTGTGCTTAATTTTCATTAATGAATCATAACACAAAAAGAACCATCACCGTCCCACTATCTCATCCTAAAAAATTACATTTAATCTTGACTAAGATCCTAGCCAAACTAAAATAAAGAGTGTGAGCTTATTCAAGGCTTTCATAGTGACGTGTTGCATAAGAGCGGTTACGACATCGGATGCGATTATAGTTTTTTGTTAGGATTAAAGAAACAACAATATTATTACTGGTTGGCCTATCATATTATTGTAGTTTCATGTTTGTCTGTTGCACAACCAAGAGACACCATATTCTTAGTTCATCCATCATATATGTCAGAGCCTAATATCACGTTATGGGACGAGTATACACCAAGCAAACAAACGTCATTCATCTTTTATATATCTAGATAGATTGTAAACCCTCTTAATAAGCCCTATGCTTATGAACATAATATCAAAAACAAAGATTTAGAAGCATTTACCTTGTTGCGTAGCAACTACTAATGATCAAAACCAGTAATAACCTAGATTTTATACCAAAAACGTACCTTCTTGGTTTGACATATATCATAAGGATTTAGAGAAAAAAGAGGCGTGCCCGAGGCGTACCTAGGGCTGAGAAATAAAAAGACATCTAAAAAAGAAATCACAAATAATATTTTTTGTACTAGTAAATCAACATTCAACTCACTTCTTCTAACATATATATTACATATTCAGTATTGAGAGAACCAGTGATCAAGATACTGTCACTTGATGCAGAACATAACACATGCCAGAATGGTATATAGCAGCCAGAGATTTAAATGCCACACAAAATTATCGCTTGCAAATATTAAGACAAAATAAAATACTTATCAAACACCTAAGAGGCCTCTTAAAAACTTGCAAATTGTTGAGCAAAGTATGTGGAAACGAACTTACAGTAAGGGTCATGGTCCACCTTTGCTTGATGTCTTTCTTCCGTCTCCATAAAACAATATTGGTGACATCACGGACACCAGGGTGGGCTAGTTTCATAATTTCATATCTGAATATCTATCATGTACATATCAGGGAGGTTTAAACTTGAAAAAAAAATATTTTATAAAATTAAAGCTTGAAGATTGTTGTTGTATAGTTGCATGACCTGCCCAAAATGTGGCATCCATAAGAATCATAATGTAAGTGAATTCAAAGCCTTTTAAACACTGTCTAGTTGATCTTCAAGTTTAAACATTGTCTAGTTGATCTTCACATCACTTAGTTTATCTTCAAGATATGTCATTACAATGTCATGCCAAATCAAGGTGTCATCTGTAGAAAAACAAAAGCATATGTCGAACTTCATATTGTTTAAGCCGATGAAGAACTTCTTTGTTAACAACGTTGGTAGTGCAATTTAAGCAGTTACCAGCTTTTTCGCAACATAGAACCTTCGATCGTTATTTGCTTTTGACTCTTGAAACGGCAACATACAACCTTCAAACCTTTGCCCTCAACTTGAGTATGTGTCCCCTGTCTCCTAAGATAAACATTTTTGGAATCATATTATACTTTGATCATGAGTATTTACATTAGAATTTTTTTTATCTACATGTGAAATACCTTATAATGTAAATGTGCTATAGTGAATAATCTTCCAAATTAGGTATGAGAAATGATCAGTTAGCTTGAACTTGTCACCCATTCGTATATAATTATTTAAACACTATTAGAATATGATATTACAGACTTGAAGAACATGTCAGTATGTCACAACATTCAATGGTTCTAGCTTGTAGCTGATTCTTTTGTGGGGTTACTCTAAACAGATTGGCACCATAGTTGATAGCCTGGATTGGGACAAGGGATATGCTTTGTTGTAAGGAATAATTTTTGTCATCTAAAACAACAGGAATGAAATATTTTTTGAAACTACTGTCAAAGAAAATTGACTTATGATACTTTCAAACTGACCTGTTCTTTATGCAATTCTTCAATTTTTTCTGTTAAGTCATCAATGAACTCAATATAGTGTTTTCACACTGGTTTTTTTATCCATTTCTTTCTTCTCAACGGGCTTCGCTGGTTGAGGATGTTCGGATCTCACTTGCTCTAGAACCGAGATAACAACTCTCTGTTTAAGTTTCAATTAGTCAGTCGTATAATATTAAAATGAAGATCAATAATATAAAAAATAATAAGCAAAAATAAACCACCTTTGTGGGTCTAGACGCATTTCCCTTATAGATTTCTTTGCTGATAGAGTGCTCTAGCACTCTTTTTACCCATTTGGGTGGGTTCCTGTCCAAAGCTTAATTAATGCATCTCCTGATTCTTGCCCCCACATTGGACTACTGATATAGTTGTCTACATAAAAATCTATATCATCAGTTATTGCAACTTTTGAAACCCATGTGCAGTTGAGTGTAACAATATAGATAAAATTCAATGATGCTTTTGAAGGAAAAGAAACCTGGAAACATGACCAATCACTGATGAAACTCTGTATAGTACCTGATATCCTAAAAATGCCCCGTCAAACAGTACTTACTCTTCGTGATGACATATGCAAAATCAGTGGATTAAATCCTAGGAAGATCTCTACATGAAAACAGCACTGAAAGCTAAGAAAAATTTTAAGGAAGCATATGAACCATCATGGTACTGGTCATTGCTTTCAACTATCTCAGTTGGTGGTAGCTGTTGCATTCTTTCGTAATCCAAACTCTAAGAGTCTCTTGAACTGGAACATCATACTCTCCAGGAATTCCATGTTTTTTAGTTAAAGAGTCTACTTTGTGACTTTTCCCAATGTTATTTCTTGCGTTATTTCCAAAAAAAGAACACTCATTTACCAAAAGAGTTATATTGTGATGACCCAACACGTCCAGCATAACCATCTGTACCATTTCTGCCACCATGAAAATTCATAATAGACAAAAGATAAAGACCTGGAGTTGTTGAACGTTTGCATTTACAATTTATATTAAACCCACAAAACCTGGTAGAATTCATCCACGTAATTACTTTCATGCATTACGTTTATAAACATACATACCTTAATCCACCAAATATTGAGAATCACCTGCAATTTTCCATGAATGTTCAACATAGGTTGAACGTTTGCATTTACAATTTATATTAAACCCACAAAACCTGGTAGAATTCGTCCACGTAATTACTTTCATGCATTACATTTATAAACATACATACCTTAATCCACCAAATATTGAGAATCATCTGCAATTTTCCATGAATGTTCAACATAGAGACTGTGATCTCTGTAAACTACCAAAAAAAAGACGTTTAACCTACAAAAAGCTGCAAAGAAACTAACATATGCATACACGGTAACAAAGTTTGATCATTAGGGTTTTGAGGGAAAAGAGATGTACCTTTTTTTTGTACCTAATCAGTCAAACAAAACCATAACACATGATACAAAGATTCATATTTATTTATAAAAGGGCAAAGCATCAACATATGATAATTTTCAATGTTAGATTAGTAAAAAAAACCCATAAACGTGATATTATACCTCAGCCGCCATTATTGGTTGAATTTTTTTTTATGTCGCGTTTTAGGGATAAGAGGAAAACATGATATTAGGTTTTTGAGAAATAGTTATTATGAATGAACTGATAATTATTTTACATAAAATTAAAAATGGATAATATGTTTTGGATTATTACTAATTTTTGTGATTCTAATTAATGCCTTTATAAATTTTTACTTGGAAAGTTAATAACAAAAGTTGGATTGCTTCAATGGTTGAGATGCTTGTTTATGGTTGGAGACATCCTATGTTCGAATCATGCTTGCTCCATTTTTTAATTCTGATTTTTAATACGAAAATTAGTTAATTAAATTGCCAACATGGACACGATGTGATGACATGGCAGATAATGAATTACATGGCAATTACTGGGCAATGAGGTGGCATTATACGTGTAACGCCTCCTGTTATATATATATATATATATATATATATATATAGCGTTCAAATGAGAAATCAAATTTATGTGAGAACGCGAGAAGAGATCTGAACCGTAGGATAAAGTCAATCTGATTTTGGGCGGAATAGCATTTTTGTAAATATTGGATGAAATTTTTAGGGGTCTAAGTGTATTATCCTCATTTGCTTCCACACCCCTAAAGTTTATCCCGTTTTTCTCTGTCTACTTCTATCACACACAATAAACATATATAGTAAACACACACAAACTCAAATAGCAAACCAGATCTGTCATCTCCTTCATCTCCATCATCTCCATCATCTCTGTCACCGCATCTCCGTCATCTCCATCATCTCTGTCACCGCATCTCCATCATCTCCATCATCTCTGTCACCACATCTTCGTCATCTCCATTATCTCTGTCACTGCATCTCTGTCATCTCTTTCGCTTAATATCCGGTGTTGACTCCGGTATTGACTCCGTTATCTCTAATTTTTTTTACATAATTTAGTTTTTAACTGTTTAATAACTGTTGTCTCCGGCGTTGACTATTTCATGAATATTTTAATTGATTTATTTGATTTATTGCACATCTTCACATTTTCTGCACATGTGAAGATGTTTGTTTTATTAGTTATCTTTTTAATATTATTACATATCTATTTCTGCACATGTGAAGATTTTTAATTGATTTATTAGATACTGTTTTTAGTGTTTTGTTTGGTATGTTGACTATCTAATGATGCGTTTGTGAAAGAATACTTTACGGATTAACTGTTTGATGTTTTAGAGATGAATTTAGATACCTTTGAAGAATATTTTAGTTTATTATCAGATTTAAGTTTATTTACATGTTGATATAAATAATGCATAAAAACGTTATTTATATTTTTCGATATCTCTATGTTTTGACGATCACAAAATGTAAAAACATTAAACGTGAGATTACTACGTAAACAACTATTAAGTTAGTTTATATCATATTATCCAACTAAATCACTTAAGGTATGAATAAACAAATGCCTAATACATTTTATGATCAAAGGGATGTTTATTTAAATATTACAAAGTTTATTAAATAATATAAACTTATTATATATTTTTGAAAATCATTTTTGGTAATAAAGGAAAATGTTTAAATTATACTAAATATATGAATTCAACTTTTTAACCAAAATCAGTTAGTTTTTCACCAAATAAACTTTCCCCAGAAAAAGACAAGTTTTCTAGCGTTACAGGTGGGCGGCCCCCTTAATTATAACGGGCGGCCCCCTTAATTTTAAGGGGGCCTGCCACCATTTAAGGGGGCCGGCACGCTCCTGTTTTCAGAAAACTTTGCCTATAAATACCTCTTCAAACCTGGTATTTATCCTCACCTTTTGCACTAAAATTTTCAGATCCAATCCTCTCTAAACATCTCTCTAAACCCTTTGATCATAAGATTATTAATCTTTGTTTCAAGTGATTCAATCCCTCCTCATCCTTCCTCATCCAAAGTGCAAGAGAAGAATACTCCTTCAACATCAAGTTTAAGAAGTATTGTAGACAAGTATTGTATATTGTGTAAATCATTTGTGAAGTTATGTAGTGCTTGTAATTAGATAGATCTAGGTGTGTTAGTTGTGAGTAGAAGTTGTGTAGAGAAGAAGAAGTAGTGAAGTAGTGAAGTGGTGTGAAGTAGTGAAGAAGTTGTGGTGTATACAAGGTGTGTAGAAGTCGTGCTAAGTTGTGTAGTGGTGTGAGATTGGTTCCAGCTAGAATTAGAACCCGACATTTAGCTTAGTGTCGTTAATTGGTGTAAGCAAAAGTTGTGTAAGATTTTGTCCGCCATAAGGGAGCTTGTTGACATAGTGAAGAAAACTCTCGAGTTAGGTGCTCGGGGAGTGGAGTAGGACGAAGAGGAGATTCGTAGCCGAACCACTATAAATCCTTTGTCTCGCGGTGATATCATTCTAACTTTATCTCTTTACTTACTTACTTACATATTTGTCATTATATTCTTTAGTAGACTAAATTGTTTATAATCGTGTATGCAAGTTGAGTTCACATAAAATTAGAATCGATGTTTTTCATAACCAAAGTTTTGTAAATTAAAAAGACGTAAAACTATTCAACCCCCCTTCTAGTTTTCCACATTACATTATCTTCACATGTGAAGAGTATTAGTTAGAAATGAAGTTTTGATGTGATTAGCAATTTTTATTATGATTTAAAGTTTGTAAGAATATCTTCATGAGTGAAGAATATCAGTAAATTTTCTTCACGAGTGAAGAACATCAGTAATAAATGGAATTTTTGATGTAAATAGCAGATTTTTGTGATGATTTAAGTTTAGTAAGAGTATCTTTGTTCTTGAAAAATATCATGAAGGAATGAATTTTCGATGTTGTTATATGATTAGTGCATTCACTATCCTTGTTTCATTCATCGGGCTCCAAGTTGATTCCCAAGCATATCTATTGAGTAAGACAAAAACTCAAACCATTGGTCCCCAATATCTCATGGGTCCAAAGTTGTTAGTGTTAAACATCCCATGCACTTGTTGCATTTGGTTTAGGTGTTGGTACGGAGGACAAATTTCCCATGTCAAATAACTTCATTGTTCAAGGTTGTTCCAACTTATGGGATTGTTACTTGGATTAGTTTGCCTTCTAAAGTTACTTCTCAGTTGAGGAGTTCTTGACCGAGGTTTAGGAACATTTGGTTTTCTAGGTAGAGGAGTTTTTGAAATAGTGATGAACTCAAATAATTACATTATATTGACATCATTTATCCTATTTAATTGACTTGTTTTACTTAATTATGTATGAGAATCAGTGCTTGATTGTTTACTTTAGTGATTATCAGGAAATAACAAGCAATTGGTGAAACTTGGCGATTTTGGACGAATTATGGAGCAAATTAATTAAGATGGCAAAGTCTACTGAAATCAAGGAGATACTGATGAGACGAAAAGTGTTACGCTTTTAGGGGGTCATTTAAGCCCTAATTCGTATAAATGTGATCAAATATTGCCCTAAATCGTTCCTTTCGTCATTTTAGGTACTTTTGAGAAGAATTCTGAAAAACATGCATATTCGGACGTTTTTGGAGCATAAAAGTGAAGAAAACGACAAAGTCTCAAAAGATGGTGATTTACAACCTGACGGCGTCAGAAGTCACAAGGTGACGCCGTCAGAAAGCCTTGACAAAAGAGTAGAAATCAATTTTCACCTGACGCCGTCAGGTGTTAGGAATTATAGGCTGTCAGGAGTAAAGTTAAAAAGTGACGGCCCAGAAGAGTTTATAAGGTGACGGCGTCAGAAGTGGATCTAGGCCATCCGAGAAACTTATTGGCGGCGAGCTGACGGCGTCAGCCCTTATAACCTGACGCCGTCAGAGTGTAAAATCTATATATAGTTTTCTAATTTTCATTCATTAGGGTGAAACTTTGTGGA
>LBNU01029817.1:41076-64867 GCA_014162995.1 Artemisia annua
ATCAAGATGAACCTGTCTATGATGCATGGACTCGTTTTAAAAATTTACTCCGAAAGGTCCCTCATCATAGTTTCGATCTATGCTCCCAAATTGAAATATTTTACCATCGTGTCAACCACTATACCAAAATGGACATTAACCATGCCGCAGATGGGGACCTTTGGGGATTAAGTGCTGAAGAAGCATGAGAAACCATAGAAGATTGTGCCCAACTCGCTAAAAAGATGGACAACCCAAAAAGCGTTGTTACGGATCAATTGATAGGAAGTTTGAGGGAACAAGCAAAGAGCTTGTTTGGGGATAAATTGTTGAAGGATGTGGTAAATTACATAAGCCCACAAAGTACCCCACAAATCCTACCATCATTTGAGGCACACACCGCCCGTGACTTACCCAGAAGAAGTAGTTGAGACTTTAGGAATCCCGATAGAGGTAGAACCTTTGAACCAAGCACAACTAGAGGATATAGGTTTGAATGCTTATAGTGATCATAACCTTGCTCTTAGTTCTAGGGGATTTCCTAGTTTTGATGAACCGGAGCCTCAACCAAAACCGTTACCTAATCCTCCATCTTTAGGTGTGAATTTAGGAATTGAAAAAGGCCCCGATCCACCCATCAAACCAAATAGTCCGGGTAATGTTAAGATTAAGGTAGTAGACTCTAGGCCATGTGGAGTGGAAGCTAATATAGGAGTGAACCATGACCTTACATACTTACATAACCCACTCATGATAGATCACAAGAAACATTATGGGTTTAAACCAGGTTTATTAGGTCAAGATGGATTCCCAACTAGGAGCCTTTCGAAGTTGATTGAAGATGATCCCTTTTTAGGAGAAAACTTTGATTTAGCCATTGACCGAATTAAATTAGGTAAGGTTATGATGATAGGATCCCACATCTTTGAGCATATAATTCATCCACCACTCTTCCCTCACGTGGCATATTTCCACCCTAAGGGTGTGTATCACTACTTCCACCCTAACTTAATTCTAAGTGTAGGGAAAACCTCCCCTATATCTGTTAAATAAAGGTAGAGTCAGGCTCGTGACTCGAACAAAAACAAGCGCTTATTGGGAGGCAACCCAAGCTTTATTTGCTTTATTTGTTTTGTTGTTTGTTTGTTTATTTTTATTTCCGTATGTAAGTTATATTTCTTGTTATTGATTCATGCTTCAAACTAAATTGTGAAAATGCTTTATTTTGTTTTTAACTTCGTTTTAACTACATATAAAGGTATTTTGCAAAAGCTAAGTGTAAGGGAAATCTAAATCGGTTTATAAAGAACAAATGAACATTAATCATAACAATGAAATTAACATACATATTAGTACTTGTTTGAGTCAAATGCTTGTATCGAGTCATAATGAATTTTTGCAAGAATTCCAGGAAGTAAGATTTAGTTTTTCCAGAATTTTTCCCGGAAACTTAACATGAGAATTCTGTCAGAACTTTCTGACGGCGTCAGGGTTAACATCTGACGGCGTCAGGTTATAATTTTCTGCAATTTTTGAAAGTTTTGTATTTTTCCGGAAACCTAAAAAGTTTTGTCAATTCTTTAACTTATAATCTCCAGGAATTCTGCAAAATATTCATTCCACAAGCATTATATCTTATTATGTAGATTTTACCGCCGATTTTACGCGAGGTTGTCCTTTATCTTTTTCAGGTTAACATGTTATTTTGGATAAGAAGACGTTTATTATTTCGGAAGGGAAGCTTTGAACGTTCGTCTATCTTGGAAGAAGATCTAACCATGTTACCTCACTATCCACATCAAACGATTCAGGGGAGTATTTGATTTAATTCTTTCATTTTATTTACTTTTACGTCTTTTATTTGAACATTGGGGACAATGTTCGGTTTAAGTGTAACGGGGGTAAATGAAGGCACCGTTGAGAATTACCTATACTTGATATTTTGCTTTGTTTGATAGTAAATTTGTAATAAAACCATGAGAAATATTTGTTAGGGCAATTTTAGCGCCAATTTAAATTTTTTTACAACATCTAGAAGTGAAACCTTGATCTTAATGAGCGTCTCATGGATAGGAAATTGTATGACTAGCACAAAACCGTACCACTAAAAACTTTTCCACCCCAAATATGTGAGGTTCGCCCCTAGAATTGGCAGGAAAAGCATCCATCTTTGGTGCTATGATGTGAGTACCGGTAGTATTTAGATTCTAGAACTTGCGTTAGGACCATCTCAAATCTACAAGTGAGACTACATTCGTGTAGTTAAGATCTACTACATGATAAGAGGCATTAGGATTAACCCATTGTTTTACACCCGTATTTTTGTTATAATTACATTGACTTCATTGGTCAAGTAATTCTCCCACACCCTTTGCGTTGTATCCATTTTTGGTACACGATACCCCTAGTACACCCTTCCGAGCCTATCCTTTCGTTTCGATCTTTGAGCATCTTACTCAAAGTGAGAATTTGTTACACCCCACTAAATGTACACCCAAATCGCCTTAGCCTACCTTGTATGCACCCACCTTTGGTGCATTATTGTGAAAACATTTGTTAAACCCTTAGTTAATTATCCGGTCAATTACATGGTTGCTAAGTCGAGTCATATCCTTGTACATATTGTTTGGGACGATTGAGACTCATGGGTAAAGTACTAGTGTAATGGAGTAATGGGGAAGAACAACATTATTACCCCCATACGTGCTAAATATTTTAAAAGTACTCCAAGTTTTTCGATTATCTTAATTTGAGTCATTAGAATAGTGATTGTAAAGTTATGTAAAGATTCAAGTGTAGGAGGAATGCAACTCTCCTATGATGTATTATTTTGGATGGTAGGGCAAGTGTATGAAAAAAAAAATCGAAAAAGCAAGAAAAATACAAAAAAATATGAAAAAGAAAGAAGAAAAACATACGGACTACCATCCCGTTTCATTTTATGTTCTTTTTAGTTTTTGTTATTTCATTTTTAGACTAAGATTGAGTCTAGTCTTGACTTAAGCAACGATGTAGAATGCATGTATTTGATCATGATAATTAACTTGCCACCACTAAATACCCCTTATTCCAACCAAACCGTGTTATCATATCCCTACACCTTACGTTACAACCCTTTGGAAAGACCTCTTTGATAGTTTATCTTAGGTGCTTACGCCTAGTGGAGGAGTAATTGATCCTTTCCCAAGCCTATGGTAATCTATTTGCTATGACAGGTAGTGAGTGTTATTTTCCGTTTCCATTTATGAGATTTAAACTTTATGACAATTGAGAGATGTGAGAATCCAAACACTATTTGTGAGGTGCTAGTGTATGATTTCCGTGCTTATTATGATTAGGGTCTAATGACTATTTGTTGTAATTACTTTTATATTCGTGTTAAATGACCCCTAACTCATATTTTGATTGGAATAATAGCTCATTTGCTTGAGGACAAGCAAATCCCAAGTGTAAGGGTATTTGATGAGACGAAAAGTGTTACGCTTTTAGGGGGCCATTTAAGCCCTAATTCGTATAAATGTGATCAAGTATTGCCCTAAATCGTTCCTTTCGTCATTTTAGGTACTTTTGAGAAGAATTCTGAAAAACATGCATATTCGGACGTTTTTGGAGCATAAAAGTGAAGAAAACGACAAAGTCTCAAAAGATGGTGATTTACAACCTGACGGTGTCAGAAGTCACAAGGTGACGCCGTCAGAAAGCCTTGACAAAAGAGTGGAAATCAATTTTCAAATGACGGGCCAGAGGAATTAACACATGACGCCGTCAGGTTTAGGAATTATAGGCCGTCAGGAGTAAAGNACATCTCACGTTACGTTGACGGGTTTCAGGGTTCTGTACACCGTATCACCGTCCTTGAGTAAGGAATTAAGTTTACATTTTCCATGTTAGTTTACCTGAGGTTTCCTTACATAGTTTATATAGAGGTTGAAGTTGTCAGAAGTGGGTTTCTTAGGCGATATCTCGGACTGTGAGAAAACTTATTAGAAATGATCTGTTAGCTACGCTTATAGGTACGTGGGTAATCCCGATCAGCATGTAGAAATTCTTATGTATGTACTCGAAGGTGGGAATTTTCTTGGCTGTGTCTGTTTAAATTCTTAATTTGTCTTACATTTTATTCAGGAAGCCTTATAACTATTAGATTGTGGATAACTTAACTATGTGTACTACATTAAATCAAAATTTACTTACTTCTTAATAGTTTCCAACTTTGAACCCTCAATTATTATTTAAATGGATAGAGTTCTTGTTGTATTCATATTCCTCAACAAGTTAGTTGATCTTGTTTAACGATCAGGTAATTATAATACATTATTTTCTTCTCTATTATTCTTAAAAAAACATTTAATAAGATCTAAATTCTGCTATTTGGAAATATGACTTAGGATCAACCTAGAACTAAATTGATATTATGATTGGCTTATAATATAGTGGTGGTGTGTGTTGGTGTTGTGGGTAAGATGTATCCATCAATGGTTAGTGGTCTAAAACACACGAAATGCCCAACTTATTTAATAGATAACGTGCTGGGAACGTCTTGTGAAACATGTAGCTAAGGCATAACTGAGGACCTATTAAAACCGGTAGTATTTTAACGCATGAGCACTGTTAAACCCTATGGTTGTCGCCGTGCATGGATAGGCAGAGATACACAGAGCTCATTAGAATGGGAGAAGACATGTAATTGCCACATCGCATAGAGTATTATTAGAATACACCCTTCACTGACCACTATACTCTTATTTGAACGATACATGGTCAATAATACCGTAACAGATAGTTAGGGAGTAGGAAATCTAAGACACAACTTTCTCCATATGTTTTCACAACCACAATAGTTAGATATTTAGTTTATTTAAATTTGCATAAAGTAGTAAACTTGTTAGTTGACTAGCAACTAATTCCTGCCTTCTCCAAAACCGAGATTTTTTCCATAAAAAATAATAACAAAAAGAATTTCTTCCACCCTTAGACTTATTAGAGTAGTTTTTCTATCCTAACGAACACTATTCCCTGTGAGAGAACGATCAATCCCCCGTACTTACCATTATCTATACTACATCGGTCAGGTACACTGCCTGGTGTGGTTGTAAGCCTCTTGAGATCCCTCGAGAGGTAAAACCTGTTGTAAGGTCACAAAACCACACATCAGATACGCCGCGTCATTCTAGACAAATGCACCATACTATCATACTTAGATGAATTCGAAGACCATTTTCCGACTTTGAAGAATGCGCCGCATGTGATTTTATCATGCGTCGTATATGAAACTTTGGTCAACGAAGAAGATCCAGCTTGTTCTACTCTAGATACGCCGCATCACAACATTGACATACGGTGTATCACTATCAAGACTTCACCAGAAACAATCCAAGACACTGAAGGACATGCGCCGCATAAGGATTTAAGTTACGCCGCATCTGAAGACGGTGTATGATGTTTCCAGAATATAATAATCTTGGACCCCATGCAAAGTTACCTTAATGCACTGCATCTACTTAGTTGATGTACCACATCGAACCCTCAGACAGAAACTATAAATAGACCATCATTACCTACGAATTTTGTGTGCAACATAACCCCAACGAAATGAATTCAGACGAAGAAACAACACAAGACACACCCTAAACGAAGATCTTAGAGCTGTAAGAAGGTCCTGCATGTGTATAGTTCATTAAGTAATCTTGTTTTATTGTATTAGTAAGCTTTAATTCATCATGATTGATGGGCTTGTGGCCACCATACTGCTCCCTTTAAAATTGCTTTCCCATCAATTAAAGTTTATATGATGTTTTTTGGAGACTTTTATATGTGCATTGATAACCTCTGTGTCTAGCTGAGTTTTGCTTGGGCTGCCATACCCCCTCCTCGCCTACTTATCTAGTGTCTAGAAAAGTGGGATAGGCATAAGTGATCATTAAGAGTTTACTCACCTATATTTATGATCCAACGAGACAGATAAGATTACGATACTCATCATATAAATTTAGCAATAAAACAAGTGTCATGCTACTTAATCAAAGGATAGGTCTTCTTACTGTATCTATTATCTATCCGTGTACGTATTTGCTATTCTCTGATTCGTTCTCATTAGTTTTACTTTTCTGTTAAATCTACAACTGTGCTAGTCTCTCAAGCTAAACACCCCCCCTTTGCGTTAGATTAGGTTGTAAAGCTAACTTAGGACATTAAAATACTGATTAGGTTAACCAAATTACATTCCACTCTTAGTGATCGACACTCTACTTACCACTATATACATATTGATCGGGTACACTGCTCGTTAAGTGTGTGTGTTAGGATAAGTAAGCTAAATATAAATTTAAAACTTGGATAGGCAAAACAACCCCTATACTACAACTGCACACAACATGTCACACCCTGAATTTACATGAATGGCAGCGGAATGGAATACCTGGGTGTAACTTTCATGGCATCTCATACAAGGTTATATTGAACGACCTAAAGTGTCGTTTAGAAAATACATCGTTTGATCATTAAAAACATTCAGAGTTTACAAAATAAGGTCCCAAAAGATGTTGCAAGTTTGCGAAAAACAAGTTCAACAAGATCAAACGTTACATAAGTGCATGAAATAATAGGTGAGACGCGTCGACTCCGCGACTCCATGTAGGTCCAAAATGCATGCCATCATGAGCTACTTTAATTACCTGAAAATACATTGCTAAAACGGTCAACAATAATGTTGGTGAGATCCATAGGTTTATAAAAATGAAATGTTATACGGTAATCTCAAGTATAAAGTGCATGACAAAAGTCACATGAAAAATAGTACAATAGCCCTTAAGCTCATGACCTGAATGAAATGCCCCTCCAGAGTGTTTTGCCAGGCACTCTAATATGATAAAAATGAAATGCATCCGTTTGACTGTTGGTCTAACCAAAGCGGATGGAGACGCCACCCTCAATAGATCTATCCACTCACTCTTGCTTAAGCATAATTAACGGTTCATGATAATAGGGGACTTTAACATGGCAAATGCCGTAACTTAAGCATTGTACTTGAATTTGATACTTAGGCCCGTACGGAAAATGGTGCAATGTTTTCTCCCCCGTGGGATTTGAAAACAATAATAAAATGTAAACGGGGCTGTTAGGTCACCATATTGTAAACACAAGTATTGATTTGATAGAAATAAGATGAGAAATAGAGTTTGGTTGATTAGATCAAATATGAAGAATAAAAGTGCAAGAGTTTCATTATGTAAATGAAATAACCAACAAGAAATAGGATTACATAGATGTCCTATTTATAGGAGAGGAGCTAGGGCAACACTTCCCTATTCCTTCCTTTCTTAAACGTGTGGGCTTAAGGCCTATTGGACGTGTAATGGACTTTACATGTTTACATTATAAGTTAAGTATTCTAGCAACCTATTACAAATACTGAAATAACTGAGACTTGATTAAACGTTGATAAACTTAGGTCCTAACAATCTCCCCCTAAGGATCGGTTATGAAGGAGTGATATTCGTCACGGTCATTTGAGGTTGCTTGATTTCTTTGTCTTTGGACTTTAGTTGTTGACTTTCATAGCTTTAGACGTCTTCAAAAAATGATTAGTAGAGATGATTCATCGTTCTTTGTTCTTTATCTTTGCTGATGAGATAGTGATCACATGATGTGGTAGTCTGCCATTCGTCACTCTCTTAGACTCCAGTGGATCTGCATCTTTCCGACATGCTCATACATCTTTGACGTTTGAAATTTGCATTCGTGTGAAGCTCTCTTGACGTAGAATTCTTCTTAAGACATTGCTTTGCTTTAGATCGTTATTCTTTAATACTTTGTAGATTCTTTTGGCGTGGAATCTATCTTTGACTTTTGTGTTGCTTCAATCTTTCATGAGAGCTATCGTAGTTGTAGAGATGTAAGTATGAGCATGTGGAGCTGGTGTTCAGGATGGTGGTTGTACCTGCATTGAAATAGTTAGCAATAATACGTCCGGTACTTACAGGTTTGGAGTTAGAATTCGTCGACAACATAGTGTGAAGACTTCTTCTAATCCTTACCAAGGCCGTTCCTAATCGGATACCCCCTAGAGGGCTTACACAGACATGCATACGTACACCCACGATTAGGTGAGTCGTTGGAGATCACCCACGACTGTAGACCATTTGAAACCATCGAATACACTAAGCGTAATCCACAAGGAATCACCGAAGTGACCTGCTGTCAGGGCTGTTTGATGTTGACCCTGGCAGGATTTCTGTTCAATCATTCGAGAAATACATAAGTAAATCCCTCATAAACGTTCAAGGCAGATTGCTAAGATCTGCGAAGGACTCGATAATTTACACTTAGTGTCCAATGATGCAAGACACTTAGTGTAGAAGTATTTTGTGTTCCTAAGAGATTTTTTATGTTATCTCGTGGCTCTAGATTCGATAAGTGCACATTTGGTTTCCTATGCGGAGGCATGGAGTAGAGGGCCTCCTGTTTCAATATCAACCATCTCTAATAGACGATTGATAGATTACACTGGTTCCCCGTGAGAATGAAACAAACATCTTTTGAGAGATGCCTGAGTGGCTAAGAAGGTTTAGGTGTATTGCGTTACTGGGTCCATGACGTCTTTATCTTCAATACCGATGTCGCCTTGGCAACATCCAGTAGCATATGAATTGAACCCGGTGTCTGACCTAAGGTTGATAAAATGGAGGGCTATTTCTTTTCACTCTTTTCATTCATTTTCTTTTTAATCCTTCAACCCCTTCTTTCTCCTTTCAATCTTTTCTGCTTTTGTTATATCATACCTAAGGACTTCTAATTTCTAACTATTGGTGATGTCCTTGGGTAGATCCCTCCGGTTTAGGTGGATCATAGGATGGTTTTTTCCTATCCTTAGTCACCTTGTAACTCCATGACTATCCTATTGATACCTTTAAACCAAATCATTGAAAATCTCTCAAAGTGTTTATGAGTATAAAACTTTTTATTAACACTTTGAGTTTTTGGATTTCTTATAAAAGACTCCCCCTCCACATATGCTTATGAATGTTTTCAGAAATTTGCATATGCGGGAAGAGTTGGCACTTTTAGAATTGATCCACTCTTAATAGACATGTACTCGAGGGACACGTTTACGTTGCTTAGTTAAAGGGATGCATTATCAGTTTTTAGGTGAAAACTAGCCCTAATAACTAACTTGAAGTTGTTAACATTCTTAAAAGGAAGTTAGACCCGTCAAAGTAAACGTCTAGAAAGAGTTTCTCGAAACGGTACTTTCTACTCGGATAAATCCTTTCGAATACTAACATTTGTTGTTTCATCAATTCGTGGGTCAATTCTGAGTCGAGCTCGCACAAGATAAGACTTTTGACATCATATTTTAATCACTTTTCTTCTTCTCCCCCTCAAAAATAGCATATCAAATGTTGTTTTTGTAAACGTTTTGATTAAAATATGCCTTTTTGAGTCTTATGAGGAGAAATCAACAAGATTTTGAGATTTAAGAACAATGTTTGGAATCAAGTACTCCCCCTCAACAAGTAATTACTTATTGAGGTGTAATACTTGTCTTTTGAGCAGAATTGAAGAAATACTGAAAGGTTTGATATATTCTGCTCAAAAGTAAGAAGCTTTCGCTCCTTATATTAGGATTGTGGCACTGATGCGTACCACAGGGTCCTTTAAATACAAAGTGTGGGTTGTACACTGTTATGTGTGCACAAGCCTTAGTAATTACAAATCAATTCTAATAAATGAAAATATTGAAATGTTGGTACCGGAAGAATGTAAGCTGAAGTTCATCATTCGACTATGCATCAAAGTCTGTGAACTGTGGATCTGGTCGTCTAAATGTCAAGATCGGAAATGAAGGACGAATACCAATGTAGCTTTCCAACCTTCTGATCTGTTGGCGACGGTACAACCTTTCTTCAATGGTATGGACAAAGTTGCGTATCATTCTGCGTCCATTAGCTTTCCACCTTGTTTCTCGACCTTCTTTCAACCTCTTCTTCTCATCATCTAACCTTTCTGCCAATCCATCACGAACTCTTAGAAGTGTCTCGTCACAAAAATTCGAAATTTCATCGAACCGCATAAGACGAAGTTTATTCTTCTTTTTGAGGTAGATGATTCCGAACGATGGTTGTTGCACGAGAGTATACTGTGATAACTCTAGAATTCCTGGAAATATGAGCTGTGGTTTGGTGAGGTTGATGGTGTTCTGATAACTCTCCACGCCTAGTTGAAGATCTTCCACCCTTTCTTGAACTATAACCCGTCTAATGTAGAGTAGTAGAGACGCGATGAAGTTGTATTGAGTTTCCCTTGGGAAGTTAAGCATTTTTCCTTGAACCTTCTCTAAATACATGTCTTCAATGTCATTCCGGTTCAAATCTGGGAAGTCTGCTTCACAAAACTTGTACTTCTTCTCGTCCAGTCTCTTGACGACGATTTCCCTCATGAAAGCGTAGTTGAATCTTTTCTCTTCCACGATCTCCATTATGGCAACGATACGAAGCGGTTGCTTCACATTTTCAGTGGACTTGAGATGTAGTCTGTGGGTATAGCCAAGCTTTCGTTTTTCCGGCCAGTGTTAAATACCGAGAAGAGGTTCTCAGTTGTATGTGACAACTGATTTGCAGTAGATTGGTGCGGATTCTTCAATGTCAGGTAATTCGTATCGGGCTGCTGGAATTGAAAGTGTCAGTGAAGATGCGTATCGTTCCTTTGAAGTTTCGTGAGCATGTTGGAGATATCGGAAGTCGTTGTTGAAGAAGTGTCTGTAAGGGATCTTGGGTCTATCTGGAAAGCCTAGTAGAGGCAACGGTTTTGTCCAATATGTGAAGTAAGGTGTCTTCTTTTCTGTGTCGATATTTGATTCAGGGTTGAGCCAGTCGAATGAGCCAGATAATGCGCAGTCTATGTTCTCCATATGGTAATCAAGTTCGACTTTATTCCCTGACCTTTTCTTTAGAAAGTCCGTAGCTTTACGGTTGATCCTTCTCAGTTATGCTTTTGACAACCGTTCAACTTCAAGACCCGACATAATACTCTGAGTCATCTGCAAAGTATTTCCAAACATTGGTTCTTCAGTCTCAAGTGAAGGTTGTGCTTTGATCATTTCAGTCAACCAATCAAAATTAGGAGCTTCGTCCACATCTAGCCATGAGAAGTGAGTGGTCTTTTGCTTCTTTTTCTTTGACTTTGACGACTGCTTCTTCTCTTTAGTCTTTGTTGTAGATGATGGACCAGCTAGAAATTTAGGAATTTCTGATTTGGGAATTGCTGATTCTGGTTCTTCCTGAGTATCAGCTGGTTGAAACATAACTTGTTCTTCTGATTGTGTCGGACCGGAGCCGGATGCTGGAGCTTGTTGTTTGGAAGGAGGAGCCTTGGAAGTCTTGTGCGGCTGTTGTGAAGAAAATGATCCTTTTGATTTCTTTGACTTCTTGCTTTTAGGATCAGAATCAGGATCATCATCTTTCCTTGGTCGTTTGTGCTTGCCGGCTGCTTCCTTGCATGATTCTTTCGAGACAATGGTTTGAAGTGCCTCGAACATTGTTGTCTCTTCAGGAGTTTTGTCCTCCTTATTCCTTAGCTTTGCAGCTAACAGGGCTTGAAGTTGTTCAATTGAGAGTTCCTCTGGAGATGGAGGAGCCCTGTCTGTGCGAAGGTAGAAAGGAATAGACTCAAGCATACGCTCGATGCTGTGCTTGATCCTGGAGTTCAGCTTTGTACGAATCGGCTCTATAAGTTCAGACATAGCTGGTGTAGCAATTGCAGCAAGATTATCATGAAGATATTCGGTTGTGTATTCCTTGATCATCCCACCCATGTCGGCATACATAAGCTTGTCGACAAGTGCATTTGCTTCCTGGAGATCTTTGACTTGTGAAGTCAAAGTTATGACCTGTTGTGAAAGCAGTTGGACTTGGTCATTAAGATCTCCAGTTTGATGTTGTGTCTCCTTCCTTTTCTTCCTTGCCAAATCAAAAGCTTTCTTGATCCGTTTTGATGCTGTCAAAGATGCTTTGCCTCCCTTCCGTTTCTTGATTGATTTGTGTTTGTATGTTTTCTTTGTTGGTGGTGGTGAAGAGTGATGTGATGATGATGATGAAAATGATTCATGCTCTGGTTCTGATGGAGGAGGTGAGGGATCCCTTGGAGGTGTGCCTGATGGAATCGGGGGATTCTGTGAAGATGAGTGCGGAGGAGTGTTGATAAATTGATCAGGGTCAATGAGTTCTTCGTCTTGATCGAGTCCACGAAGCAATCTATCCGTCTCCTCTTTAGCTTTCCTCTTGATTTCCTCATCTCTCTGAACTTGAGCAACGAA
The DNA here is from genome assembly GCA_014162995.1 of Artemisia annua. NCBI lineage: Eukaryota > Viridiplantae > Streptophyta > Magnoliopsida > Asterales > Asteraceae > Artemisia > Artemisia annua. The sequence goes on from LBNU01029817.1 coordinate 53,369, forward strand.
TTCAGGTGTGATGTAATCTGTCTGCTCTTGCTCATTATCTTCCTCTGTAGCTTCTTCCATGATGATGTTCCCTTCAGGGTCACGTTGTTCAGTTTCGGTCTGAGGAACTACAGTTCTACTAGAGCCAGCCTCATGTCTTTGAAGATTAATCGGTGTTTGATGAGGTTGTGGATGTTGGAGATTAAGTAGTACAGCTGCCCTGAAATCTTTCTCTTCCTGCTTCTTTTCAGCCCTGGTGTCGACAATGATACTCTTGAGTTTTCGTTTGTCAACCAGTGGTTCTGCAGTTGGTTCATCTTCTGCTTCTTCATCACGAATAACACCAATCGGTTCATTAATGGTAATACCCGTACCTCTTCTTTGTTCTTGCTCGGCAGTTTCCTTGCTTAATTGTTTTNTCTCTTCCTGCTTCTTTTCAGCCCTGGTGTCGACAATGATACTCTTGAGTTTTCGTTTGTCAACCAGTGGTTCTGCAGTTGGTTCATCTTCTGCTTCTTCATCACGAATAACACCAATCGGTTCATTAATGGTAATACCCGTACCTCTTCTTTGTTCTTGCTCGGCAGTTTCCTTGCTTAATTGTTTTGTCAGTTCAAGCCCTGGAAATTCCTCTTCTTCATCTTCTTTGTCATCCTGAGCCTTTGACCTTCTTTCATAATCTTCTTCGTCATCTAATTCAGAGCCAAACTCAGAGTCGGTTTCCGTTTCAGATGAGGAAGCTGACGGTTCATCTTGTGGAATCTGCTTTGGACCAGCTTTCCTTCTTGGTCTGGTGGGTGGCTTTTGGGCAGTATTTGGTTGTTGGGAAGTTGTGGTACTGCTAGTGCTTACAGACTTGCCACCCCTCCTGCTTCGGGTTTGAACAATTGAAGCTGGTTCTTCTTCTTTCTCAGTGTAACCAACTCTCCCAGCTTTGAATGCTTTGTCATAAATCTTGTAATTCTGAGTCTTTCTGATTTCATCATCCAAGAAGTGATCTGGAATTCTCATTCCTTTTGTCCTTGGAACGAATCTGATGTACTTGACGAAGGAAATCCTGGGATCTTTGTTGAATATGTCCTTTGGTTCAGTCCTGTCGTACATTCTCTTGATATAGTCAGGGGTTTTCTCACAGAAGTATTCGATGAGCAATTTTGTGAATCTAATGAACGGAATCACGGTCCTGTCACGGTCAGTCTGAATGTGATGGATCATGTCGCTCATTATGGGTGCAGCAAAGTCAATAGGTCTCATTGTCATCATTCCCCAGAATACTTGCATGTGCTCTAATCTTGGATGCTCATGACCACTCCTTCTTCCAGCAATAGATCTGACAATCAACATGTAGAAAGTTCTCCATGGTTGAGACAGATATTTGACGTTGAACTTTGAAAGTTTTGTGAGTGATTCATTATCAGGAATGTCGTATCCTAGATCAATGAAATAGTCAAGGATTTCCAATTCGGTCAACATCCGATGAAATTCAGTGGGAGTTGGTAACATAAGAACTGTGCGAAGAACATCAAGATCTACTGTGTATCTTTGTCGATCCAGCTCGACAGTAAATGATTTGTCGTCCAAATTAGCCTTAGCAGTGTACCAGAACTGGTGAATGTAGAAAGTTGGTACTGATGTAGACTTGGTAAGCATGGGCTTGCAGGGATGAGCCAGTAGTATGTCCTTGACAATCTTGCATGTGTCTTCTGGAATACTGAGTTTGTTGAAGTCAATGAGAAGGTTGTTTTGGTCAACGATGACGTTGTAGTCTGCTAGGAGAAATTCACCAAGTGTAAGCAGCGGTAGAGTTTGTTGTTGTGGGACAGATTCATTGTGTTGAGCCATTGTGTTCTGAAAGTGTCATGTCATGAAATCAAACATCCAGATTTGTTAGTCATTAGTCCGAGTCCATGTTTGATGTTCAAAGATGTATATGATATATGATGCATTTTTGGTCTAGTTAATTATTATGTGATTAGTGAAGGTATTATCAATTAATATGTATCTTAGTAGACTAAGTAATTAATCATTTAAAGCACAAATATCTAATGGTAATACATCACATACACAAGATAATAACCCTTATTACATCACACTCATACATGAGGATTTATTCAGAATACATGTTTTTGAAAGGTTACATTCATTTGAATTCTCAAGAATATGTTACACATGATCTCGAAGATATTGCAAACGATGTTCTCTAAAACTATCACTAATGAAAATCTCGAAAATTTTGGTGCAAGAAGTATTTCGATAACTTTCCATAAGAAAGATTTTGAAAACTTCAATGAACTAAAGTTCTCGAAAAGACTTTAGCAAAGTTTCTCGAAAAACATGGTCTGAAAAGATCTCGATAATTTTGAAAAAGATCTCGATAAATTAGGGATTTCGAAAAATTTTCTCAAAAATTTTTATTGAGAGATTTCGAAAGTTTTTGAAATTTTCTCGATAACTACAGTTATGAAAAGATCTCGAAAACATTTCGAAAGATCTCGATAAAATCTTTGAGAAAAGATCTCGAAACTTTTTTCTCGAAAAATTCTTATACAAGAATTTTCGAATTCTTATGTAGACATACGTTTTTGAAGAATTTGTTGAATCTTTGAGTGAAACCTGATGAATAGAATGTAAAACTACAGTTAGAAGCTCATCATATACTTTCACAAAAGATTTCGAAAGATTCAAGAACCCTAAATTATCTAGAACCCTTTTTAACGAGAAATCATGTGGCAATACCAATGTAATATATCAATTAACACATATAGGAACATGTTTAGACAGTTTAATTATGCTCAATAACACAGAAATGAAAAGCCCCAAATGCAACGAAGAACCCTAAATTTCTAGAACTTGCAAACTGAGTGAATAGAACAATTAATAAGCACAAGCATGTTACAAGCATACAAACAAACATATCCCACCATAAGCATTCAAGTAAACAACACTCAATCTCAAAAACCCAATTCGAACTAAAACCCTAGATTTCGAAATCTATTCAAACGTGTTAAATGTTATGTTTAGGAGATAGGGACATGATTAGATAACGTTTAGTGACAAAAGCCCTATGATTTCTTAACCTAAAACACATTAATACGTAAGAACTAAAATTTGCGAAAACCTTAGAACTACAAATCGAAATTACATGAAATCTAGCCATCACAATTTTAATTGGTTGAAAACCATTCGTTAAAATAGGCCAAAGATCATTTAGAAACTTACGTTTTGAAGATTTGTAGCACGGATTTGTTTGAACAATTTTGGCCGTTTGATATGAAAGTGGAGTGCTTAGTNACGTTTAGTGACAAAAGCCCTATGATTTCTTAACCTAAAACACATTAATACGTAAGAACTAAAATTTGCGAAAACCTTAGAACTACAAATCGAAATTACATGAAATCTAGCCATCACAATTTTAATTGGTTGAAAACCATTCGTTAAAATAGGCCAAAGATCATTTAGAAACTTACGTTTTGAAGATTTGTAGCACGGATTTGTTTGAACAATTTTGGCCGTTTGATATGAAAGTGGAGTGCTTAGTTTGGTTTTTGAATTTTTGTAAAGTAATAAAAATGGGGGGGGGGGGGTGTTTGTTTTTGTTATGATTGTTTGAAACATTTTTCCTTTTTGGCAAATTAAGTCCCTAGACTACATGATAACCACTAATAAGGTCCTAAGCTTAAGTATTTAACGGTTTAATGCAACGACCATTATTGATAAAGACATACTAGGCTAAAATAAGTAAAAAGAAATGATACGAGAGATAACCTTTGACGTTCCATCATTTCAAGATAACATCATAACTACACGAAATATGCAAGTACACATGTTTGCACAAGATTTTTGAATTTTGAAAAACATTTTCTCCCCCTCAACACTTGGTGTGAAAATATTGAAATTTTTGATAAACCAAAGTGTTGACGAAGATTGTGTACATGCATTTGAAAGAACATAAAAACCAAAAACTAAAGAAATGTAAAATCTTTTTGGATTTTTGAAGATTTTATGATTTTGTATTTTTGTTTTTGATAAATATTTACAAAAATAATTTTGGTATTTGACCCAGTTAATTGTTTTCAAGAAAAGATTTTAGATCATCTGGAATCAAACACCGCATACCAATCCGGTGGACCAGTTGAGCAAACCTTGATGGAGCTAAAGGTTTTGTGAACAAATCTGCCAGTTGGTATTCAGTACCCACAAAATATAACTCTATTGTACCCTTTTCAACATGCTCCTTGATGAAGTGATAACGGAGATCAATGTGCTTAGACTTTGAATGCAGAACCGTGTTGCATGAGATTGCTATCGCACTTTTCGAGTCACAATACATTGGAATCTTGTTGAATAAGTAACCGTAGTCCATTAGCTGTGTATGCATCCAAATGACTTGTGCACAACAGGCAGACATGGCAATGTATTCAGCTTCTGTAGACGAAAGTGAGGTGCAATCCTGCTTCTTTTATTGACAAGACACGAGTTTATCTCCTAGAAACTGTAAACCACCAGAAGTACTTTTGCGTGTATCCATACACCCTGCATGATCAGCATCTGAAAAAGCTATTAGTTCAAAACCGGAATCCTTCGGATACCAGATCCCCAAGTTAATGGTTCCCTTTACGTATCGAAGGATTCTCTTAGCCTCATTGAGGTGACGTTCAGTAGGATTGGACTGATAGCTAGAGCACATAAATACAACAAATACAATATCTGGTTTACTAGCGGTGAGATACATAAGTGACCCAATAATACTATGATACTTTGTGGGGTCAACTGGTTTCCCATTTGGATCCGCATCTAACTTAGTTGTGTTAGGCATAGGAGTATTGTAAGTATCACAACTGGTCATTCCATATTTCTTAATTATCTCAAGAGTATATTTGGACTGATTTAGAAAAATTCCACGGGGTGATTGATGAACTTGTAGTCCTAAGAAGAACGTAAGTTCACCCATCATTGACATTTCAAAATTTTGTTTCATTAATCTGGCAAAAGCGTTTGAGTACTTTTTGTTTGTAGAGCCAAAAATAATGTCATCGACATATATTTGCACAATTAAAACATCTTCCCCGTGTTTTTGGATATACAAAGTTGGATCTAGTAAACCTTTAGTGAAAGAGTTAGCAAGCAAGAAAGCAGTAAGTTTATCATACCACGCCCTGGGGGCTTGTTTGAGACCATAGAGAGCCTTCTTAAGTCGGTAGACATGATTTGGGTGCTCTGGGTCGACAAATCCCTATGGCTGACTAACGTATACCTCCTCACGTAGTTGACCGTTCAGAAATGCAGTTTTCACATCCATTTGATAAACGACCATGTATTTGTGAGCAGCGTATGCTAAAAATATTCGAACAGCTTCGAGTCTAGCCACTGGTGCGAAAGATTCCTCAAAGTCAATTCCTTCCTCTTGAGTATATCCTTTAGCTACCAAACGTGATTTGTTACGAATAACATTGCCTTCTGCGTCCAACTTGTTTTTCCAAATCCATTTTAGTCCAATGACATAAAATCCATCCGGTCGTTCAACTAATTCCCAAACTTCAAGACGTTTGAATTGGTTGAATTCCTCTTGCATTGATTCAATCCAGTTGTCGTAAGTGAGAGCTTCTTTAATATTTTTAGGTTCTTCATGACAAACGGTTAGAGCATAAATGCAATGTTCGGCATCGGAGTGAAGTTTCTGTCTAGTCATAACTGGGGCTGTTGGATGACCAATAATGTTGACAATTGGATGGTCACGAGTCCAATGATGTGTTGAAGGGTGAGGGTTATGAAACTGCTGCATATTAGTTGGTTCCAAGTTGCGTGTTGACGACTCAGCAATATCTGAAAGGTTTGGAGTCGGAGCAAACGGATTGAAGAACGCATTCGGATCATAATTNTCATGACAAACGGTTAGAGCATAAATGCAATGTTCGGCATCGGAGTGAAGTTTCTGTCTAGTCATAACTGGGGCTGTTGGATGACCAATAATGTTGACAATTGGATGGTCACGAGTCCAATGATGTGTTGAAGGGTGAGGGTTATGAAACTGCTGCATATTAGTTGGTTCCAAGTTGCGTGTTGACGACTCAGCAATATCTGAAAGGTTTGGAGTCGGAGCAAACGGATTGAAGAACGCATTCGGATCATAATTTGCAGGTTCGGGTACTTGTTGTTGGTTCAGATCTTCAGTTGGGTTGTCGGTGTTGGAAGCGGTTTGTTCTTCTATTGTTAGTGACTCAGTCTGGGGTGCATCGGGTGTTACTATTGTTGTTGTAGTAACCGTTGTATCAGGTACTGGAATATTATCAGGTTGAGCAGCGGAACTAGTGGATACATCTGGTGCACGTGTCTCAAATGAATCATCGAACAAAGGAGAAAACAATGTTTCCAATTCTCGACGAGTTAGTGACAACGGTTCAGCTGAAGAATATGGAAAGTTTAGACGGTTGGTTGCGGGTCCTAAGCTATTTTGCTCAGAAGCCATATCTGTGAGCTCATCGAAATTAGCATGAATAGTCTCCTGAATCTCTTTAGTACGACGGTTGTAGATTCGAAATCCTTTAGAGTTTTCACAATATCCAATGAAGATACCGACGTCAGCCTTTGCTTTAAGTTTACCAAGATGATCACGATCATTATTTGGATAGCATAGGGAACCAAATACATGAAAGTGTTGTATGTTAGGCTTGCGTTTGTGAACAATTTCATACGGTGTGACTTTGTGACGTTTATTGATCATACAACGATTTTGGGTGTAACATGCGGTAGAGACGGCTTCTGCCCAAAGATAATCTGGTAATTGAGCATTAATGAGCATCGTTCGTGCGGCTTCCACTAACGTTCTGTTGCGTCTTTCGACCACTCCATTTTGTTCGGGAGTCCGTGCAATTGATGTTTGATGTTCAATTCCGACTTTCTCAAAGTAATCACGAAGAGTTTGATTCTTGAATTCAGTTCCATTATCTGTTCTTACGATTCTGGCTGTGTTGCGAAGTTGAACCTGAATTTTCGTGAGAAAGGTGATTATCATCGATGGAGCTTGATCTTTGCTTCGAAGAAAGTAGACCCAAGTACATTTAGAGAAGTCATCGACTATCACAAGAATGTATCGGTTCCCATAAATCGTTTGTACTCGCATTGGGCCACATAAATCCATATGAAGAAGTTGAAGAACGTGATCGGTACTTGGTTCTGGTTTAGAACTTAGATGTGCACGTTTGCTCTTTCCTTGTTCACAAGCGAGACATAAGTGATCTTTTGCATATCTGAACTTGGGAGACCGTCAACTAGTTTTGGCGAGCAAGATCAGTCATAGTTCTGAAGTTGAGATGTGACATCCGTTGGGCCATAACCAGGATTTTGTCGATTCGGCCTTTAAAAGTAGACAAATGGGAGAGGAAGCGGTCATGTCGGACATTGAAATTGTATAAAGACTGTTTCCACGTGTGCCGGACATGAGATCATTTCCTTGTAGATCACGAACAAAGCATGTTTTCTCCCTGAATGCAACTTCCAGATCACCATCACAAAATTGACCAACTGAAAATAGATTGTGACCAAGGCCTTCAACATAATAAACACGACTAATTTCGATATTCCCACTGACATAGTCCCCATAGCCCATAATTGCAGCAAAATGATCATTCCCGAATCTGACAGTACCAATGAACTTTAAGACAAAGTTTCTTAACAGTTTGAGATTGCCTGTCATGTGTCGGGAGCATCCACTATCAACAATCCAGAGAACAATTTGCACCACCTGCATCACATAAAAGAGACGACGATGGTACAATGGTAAGGGTGGAACCTGAAGAAGTTGTGGGTTCCGTTGGGTTAGAAGCACACATATTAACAATTTTAGGAATCCATTTAAAGTTATGTGTTCTTTGTAACCAACGTTGCCAATTCCAACTAGATTTAGCCTTTTTCTTAGTGAATTCGCTAAGTGATGGCATGTTCCTAGGGTTATTGTTCGCAACTAGTGGGTGGACTACATCATTCTTAGAAAATACATAAGGCATAAGTCCTAGCACAGATTTTGAAAGATTAGTGGGCCTAGATTTCCTGCCTGATGTACGTTTCTTAAAACGAGATAAAAGAGAATTCGCAACACATTTTGAATGATCACCAGATAACATACTCTTATGATAAAACACACATGAAGCATCAACATTCAAAGCATTTAAAGGTTCATCATTCGTTACACAACGATTAGGATTACAATTTGCCAAATCAGAATCTAAATCTAGTGCAAGATGAGTATTATTCAAAGTCCTAGGGTGTTCTTCTACTTCAGAGGCTTCTAGTGTCTCTCTTCTACGTTGCAAAATCCTATTCTTCCTTTTCATACGTTTACGCTTGGATCTGCTAATGCTATGAGTCGCAACTATTCCTGTGGAAATGGAAGGATCCATATTAGATTTATGAGTGTGTTGTTCTACATTGGTTATGTCTACTGAGTACATTCCTGGTGCAATTACTTTAGTGTTGATAGATTTTCCTTTTTCAAGTTCACGTATTTTCTCTTTCAACTCAATGATAATGTGCTTTTTATCTTGAATTTCACTTTCGAGATTTCCGTTTGAATAGAGATAGTTATCTCGACTCTTTTGCCAATAGTCTGTAACTTCTTCCAATTCTGCAATTTCCTTTTTGTATTTCAAAATTTGACTTTTTAATTCCTCATTTTCTTTTTGAAATGCTGTGGAAGTGTTAAGACTTCGCATTTTTAGTTCGAAATCAAGACTTTGATTTTGACACCATTCAAGCTTTTTGTTGAGTTGAAAAATCTCATTAGAAAGTTTGTTTTGCACATCATTGTTGTGTTTTCGGAGATTCACATTTTCATCTTTTAATGTCTCAATTTGTTTAGACAACAACTCAATATCATCACAGTGATCATCAACAAGCATAGAAGTACCAGATTCATAAAGAGAATTCGTAATCACAGAAATTATATCAGCACTAAGAACATGTTCCAAGAGTCGATCAGCTTCTTTTTGTAAAAGTTGATTTCGACGTTTTTGGTTTAAAATCGCTTGTTCAGTTTCTTGAAACACATTCATCATAGATGAGACCTCTTTTTGAAGTTCCTGTTCCCAGCGGTTAGCACATAGACGCAAATGTCGAGCAATAGGTAAAAACTGTTTTTGAAACACTTCTCGTTTTTCTCTCTCATGAGGAGTAGTAATAGTGAAAACTGTTATTTGAGAATTGCGTTCTATGGCTTCATCTAATCGTTCAATATCTTCCTTGAACGTGTCAAAATACTGAAGTACACGACAACGAGTAGGAAGAGGTTGAAGTTTGTTATCGTTTGGTAAAGGACCGTTTATTCGCACCACTGGTTTAACAGGAGCTACATAAGAAGTAACTTCTTGAGGTTTGATAATGTACCATGGTTGTTCAGATTTCTATTTTTGTGATGTAAAAATATCAGTTATTGGAGGCATTTTAGAGTAATCAAAAGCTTTATTGTATTTAACGTTTTCCATTTTTGATCGACTCTCTTCTTCAATTTCATATTCCTCTTCACAATCATATACAACAGTAAGAACAACAGTATCGTCAAAGAGATGATCTGCACTATATAACTTTGGAATCTCATTGAGTGCTACACGTAAAAAACATGGTGATTCACTTCCAATTGCAAAGCCGTGACCATTGTTTGTTCGTTTTACTGAAAACTTTTAAATAGTAGTCACAGAATTACCAGTTTTTATATACAACATTTTGAAATTCTTTAAGCTCATGTTCCAATTCAACAATCTCATCTACGTATGACTTAACTCTTTCTCTGGTTTTGCGTTTATGTTCCGTGAACTCAGCTTGACAATTTGACAAATCCGTTTTTGTTTGTAAAATGACTGCATCAAGTTGTGCAATTTGTTTTTTGTGTTCAAACGCTTGTTTTTCCAGTTCAGAAGCTAAGTTATTTTTAGACTCCATAATTTTAGCAAATTGATGTTCTAACTCTTTTTCGTGAAAAGAAGATTTTTGAAAAGCAGCTTCAAAGCCTTTTTCCTGTTGAATCAGTTTTTCTGCATTTGACAGTTGAAATTTGTAGCACTCAATATCCCTAGTTAATAATGAATTTTTCTCTTTCAATCTAGCATTAAGCTCTTGACATTTAATATTCTGAGATTGACTAGTCATAAGAAGGGACTGAATTTTTGAATCTGGACCAGACGAAGGATCAAGATGTTCAACGTGAGCATTGTTATCATAGACAGTTTCATTATCCGAATCATCAAATGTGACAACCGGGTTAATTTGATAATCATCAAATATAACTTTTGTGTTCATTTGAGTATTCGTGTGTGTAGATAACAATGAATCATTTTGAACGCCTTGTTCCTTGTAAGATGCAGAAGCAGATGGGGAGGCAGTTTCATGTATGAGGCATGAGTTAAGATCAGTTACCTGTGAAAGACCATCGGTGTCATAAACTGGTCCTGAGTCACGTATGTGGAGTTCATGCATGTTGGCCATCAGCATAATAGAAGCTTCCAAATCTTCCATGTCATCATCGGAATGTGCATTAGCCATGAAGCTATTTTCATTTGCATTCGTGTTGCTGCGGGCTTCATCTTTGAGAGCAAGGAGTAATGCCTGTTTGTGACACTTACTTCCTTGAGTTCTTGGTGATGGACATGCAGTTGCCAAGTGACCTATTCCATTGCAGTTATAGCATCTGATGACCGTATTCCCCGATTCAGTATTCCCTGTGTGAACAATCTCTGCCTTTCTCTGAGGGACACCACCATTGTTCCTAAATCCTCCATTGTTGTTAAACCGTTGTCCAGAATTGGAGTTACCCATATTACCACCCGATCCAAATCTCCCACTGTTACGATTCTGAATTTCAACGCGACCATCATGAATGACTGCTTGATTCCTTGTATTTGACGATGAACGAAGACGATTGTTGGACTTGTTTGAGAATTTGCTGAAAGCCCGAGCAATGAGTGCAATTCCTTGGTTGAGACTATTAAAGTCCTCATCGTCATCGTCATCGTCATCATTAGCAGTATGTGGTGAAGACAAGGTGTCATTGTTGTCATATGAGGCAAATTGATTTGCAGGAGGGTGCGTTGTGGAATCATAAGGTGAATACTGAGATGGGTTGTTGAGATAAGCCTGTTCTGGATGATAAACATTGTGTTGTAATGGTGGAGCCGGAACATGTGATTGAGCAACAAGCGCCATAGAGTTTGTAGGTGGGGGCTGTGAGTAGTTTCCTCTGAGAGCGCGATCATTGTCAACTTCATGTTGATGATGTTTCAGATAGTCATACAACAAACCATATGGTGTTTCATGAAGGTTTCTTGCTTGTCGAACAAATGTCACATACTTCTGCCAATCAGGACCGAGACATCCTAAGAACTTCGTGTTGATAGCAATCTTTGGTAAGATGATATTGTGTCTGTCGAGGTCATTAACGATGTTCGTGAAGCGGTGATAGTATGACTCAAGTGATTCCATTGGTACAATCATGAAATGTGTGTATTCCATGTAAAGTTTTGACTCCATGTCCTC
>LBNU01029817.1:76436-90123 GCA_014162995.1 Artemisia annua
GTTTATTATGGATCCGGTTGTAGTAGCAAATTAACCATAGGGACCATAAGTGTATTTTCTGAATTCACAAGGACCAATGCTGTCATTCTTCAATAATAGTATCCAAGGACTATTTGTGACACTTCTTAATTGTTGAAGGGCCATAGATGTCAATGCTCCAAATTATCTTCAAAAAGGACCAAAGATGACAACTTTGAAACTTGGAGGGCCATTTGTGTAACTTTCTCAAACTTAATCTTGCAAGACCAATTTTGTCATTTCTGAAACTTTGGAGGATGACTTTGGAACATTGATCGACTCAAATTTGACCACTAGCTCCCGGCTCCGGCTTTTGACACTTTTCCAAATCCCGTGCTCGTTTTGTCATTTTCTTGTGATTTTTCGTCCTTTTCTTATAAATCCATGCCTGCACATTCAAAAACACAAAAACACAAGTATTTGGCATTTATGGGTTAGTTTTTGGTTAATTTGGTCGGGTTTTGGTAAATAAAAGGTATGTGAAAATACACATACCAGTGATGTTCCCCCATTTGTTCCAAAAGCAACATATGTCCAAACCAGCAGAATCAATTCTGCTGATAAACCAGTTTCTGCTGGTGCGTCAGTTTCTGCAGATAAACCAAATTCTTCTGGTAAATCAGTTTCTGCTGGTAAGCCAGTTTATGCTGATAGAGCTTTTTCAACTGGTTGGCAAAGACATGTTGCTAGACCATTTATGAGCCCCACAAGCAATTATTTCTTGAATGGTTATTGGCCTGTTTTCTATGACCCAATGTACAAAAAGGGGATCCAAGAACAATGGTGGATCTCATTCATCTACATGGATTCACTCTTATGATCCACAAGGCAGGCTCAAGTCATCTATGACTTGAGTCTCCCTATGATACTAATGTTGTTGTATATTTTGTTGTTGTAGGATCATCCTCTTAAGAGTAAAGATGTAGGTATTGTTGATAGTAGCTGTTCTAGAAGCATGTCTGGGAACAAAGATAGGTTGCATGTACACAAGAGTATTTAACTGATTGGTATTTTGACCTTGACTATTTAACTGATCATTTAGGTTATACTAGATTCAAATCTAACCAATCTACAGGTACCTTGGATGATGACTCAGACTGTGACTCAGAGTGTGATGAACAAACCATTGTTGTTCCTTCTTTTCCTACTAACAACTTTTCAGGTTCTCATGACAAAGTTGCTTCTGGTGTGGATGATTCAAGTTATGCAGAAGATCTTGCTAGGCTTCAACAGCAAGAACATGCAGTAAATGAATAAGCTGAGAGGCTTGGTTTTGAGTTTGCAAAAGATACTGAGGCACTCTTGAGACAAGCTGCTCTTGACACCCGCAGGAACATAGATTCTGTTGGTCATGGTTCGGTTCATGCTGATGGTTCTCCTGTTGCTGCTGTTAATACCAATTCTGCTGATGGTATTTCTACTGGATTTCCCGGTTCTGCTGATCATTCCACCATTCCAACTGGTCCATCCCCAAGCTTTGATGAACCTTTTACAAGATTTCCAATCCCCACAGATCTTGGTAATCATCAACAAAGTGCTGGCATCTTCAACTCTTCTTCATATGATGATGATTTTGCTCCAACTCTGAACAATCTTCAGTCAACTGTAGAAGTTAACCCCAATGCTACTAAGAGGATAAACACTATTCATCCTCAATCCCAGATTCTTGGAGATCCCAATGCCATGGTTCAAACAAGGAGTACAGTGAAAAAGACAAAGTTTGGTGAATGTGCTTTTGTCACTTACATCACTAGTCAAAAAAGGGACAATCATATAGATTAGCAACATTGTTTGTTTACTTGTTTCCTATCTCAAGTTGAACCAACCAGTATTGCACAAGCACTAGGTGATCCTAGTTGTGTAGAAGCCATGCAAGAAGAAATGCAACAATTTAAGAATCAAGATGTTTGGATACTTGTGGATCTACCTGACGGGAAGTTTGCAATTGGAACTAAATGGATACTAAAGAACAAAAGGGATGCTAGGGGTATTGTGGTTAGAAACAAGGCAAGATTGGTTGCTCAAGGTTTAAGACAAGAAGAAGGCATTGATTATAATGAAGTCTTTGCACCAGTGGAAAGGGTTGAGGCCATCAGACTATTTTTGGCCTTTGCCTCATATATGGGCTTTGTGGTTTATCAAATGGATGTCAAAAGTGCCTTTCTCTATGGCAAAATTAAAGAGGAAGTGTATGTGACTCAACTTAAAGGGTTTGAAGACCCTCAGAATCCAAAGAAGGTGTAGAAGGTTGTGAAAGCTCTCTATGGACTTCATCAAGCACCAAGGGCCTGGTATGCAAGACTGTCAACCTTTCTTTTGGAGCATGGTTATATAAGAGGTGCTATTGATAAAACACTCTTCATCAAAAAGAATTCCAGAGATATCATTCTTGTTCAAGTTTATGTGGATGATATCGTCTTTGGTTCAACAAAAGAAGCTTGGTGCAGAGGATTTGAGACTTTAATGAAGAGTGAGTTTCAAACGAGTGCTATGGGGGAGCTTACCTTTTTCTTGGGGTTACAAGTTAAGCAAAAGCCTGAAGGGATTTTTATCAGCCAAGACAAGTATGTGAAAGACATTCTCAAGAAGTTTGATTTTGAGAATATAAGGACTGCAACTACACCTTATGAAGCTCCAAAGCCTAAGAATCAAAATGAACCAGACGAAGCTGTGAATGTTCACCTATACAGATCTATGATTGGTTCACTTATGTACTTGACAGCTTCAAGGCCTGATATTACATTTGCAGTCAGTGCTTGTTCTAGACATCAAGTCACTCCATTGGCTTCCTACCTAAATGCAGTTAAGAAGATCTTTAAGTATCTAAAAGGCCAACCCAAGTTAGGTCTTTGGTACCCAAGGGATTCTCCATTTGTGTTGGAAGTTTACAGTGACAGTGATTATGCTGGTGCTAACCTAGATAGGAAGTCCACTACAGGAGGTTGTCAATTTCTAGGTAGAAGGCTAATTTCTTGGCAATGCAAGAAGCAAACCATTGTGGCTACCTCATCTACTAAAGTAGAATACGTTGCTGCTGCTAATTGTTATGGACAGGTACTTTGGATACGAAATCAAATGCTTGACTATGAGTTCAACTTCATGAACACAAAAATCTATATTGATAACCAAAGTACAATTAGCATAGTTAAAAATCTAGTATTAGAGATGCAAATGAGAAACACTTAATACAGGTGCTTAAAATTCATACAGATGACAATGTGGCTGATTTGTTAACTAAAACTTTGATGGACCTAGGTTTAATTATTTAGTTGTCCAGATTGGGATGGTTAACCCCTGATTGCTTTGTTTGAGGGGAGTCATAAGCCTAAGGGGAGGCATATGCCTCTGGAGAGGATTGATGTTGTATAGTCTGTATTCAGTTATGATTGTGTTCACTAACTTTGTTTTACAGGTTTAATGTTGTCCATTTTATGTAAACTAACCATTATTTGTTTTAGTTTGTCTTGTATGTCTTGTTTTGTGTGTTTGTTTTGCAGGCATTTGTTTCTGCTGATGGCATTAGGACACATTTGTTTCTGCTGATGGCAATAGGACACATGTGTTTCTGCTGATGATATTGGGACACATCAGTATAATCAAAAACAGAGAAACTTCAATTTTATTCATTCAAAGAACATTACAAGGTGTGTTTCACTAGAACATCAAAAGGACAAACAAACAAAACCTACATCTAAACACCAAACCAATCATCACCCTAGTCCATCTTCCTCTTCTCCTTGTCCTTGGGGTCAGGCATGCTCTTGTGGACTCCTCTGGCTTGCATATCTAAGTTCGACAATCTTTTACAGGCAAGTCCTAACACAACCTTGAGTGGCCCTGAACGTGGTTTAGATGGCTGAGAGGGTTCAGGCAAATAAATTTTTTTCAATTTTGATACTGCCTTCTCAATTTCTTCTTGGAACACCGTCTCAAGTCGTTTTGTATCATCCTCAGCCTCTGAATCATACACCCAACGTGGCAGGTGTGACACATTTTCATCATCCTCACCTGATGAAGAAGAAGGAGGAGGAGGAGGAGGATCAATTACATCATGTTTCTTCTTCCATGCTTGCTCCTTTGTCCTATACCCATATCGTGGTTTAAAAGGTCTGGGTGGTGCGACATTGGACAGCTCAGAAGTATCCCAGGATGAATCGAATGAAATTTCAATAACATCAGGGTTAGGGTTAGAGTTCATGGTGTTACTGCTGATGGGAGGATTTGGTATGCAATTGGGAATTAGGGATTATTTGATTTGGTTGGGTTGTGATTTAAATCTCTCTTTATAGGGCTGGTCAAACTTCAATTAGAAGTTAATGCAACTTAATGTGAGGCTGTTGGAAAGTTAGAAGTGAAGATATTTACTGGAAAAGCGTTGACCATAAGAAGATATTTTTACTGAGAAGAAGTTTCTATTGATGGGTTGTTTCTATGGATTGACTGTCATTTCTGCTGATTGACTTTCATTCCTGCTGATGGAGTTATTTGTTGACCGTGGTCAAAACAAATAGGGATTCTGCTGTTTGACCTCTGGTTACTGCTGTTAATGAGAAAATTCGGTTTTATTTTGGGACGTCATTAAAGTCAAAATTGGTCAATGATTCTTTCCACGATTATTGCCAATTAACTTCTACGTTAGGAAACTGCTACCAATACTCTAACGTGCATATCTCACCCCCAAAATAACTGATTCCCTCTCTTTATAAACTCAAACCCATTTCATAACTTCTCAATTACTCATCTCAAACTCTCAAATCTTCAATGGCCGAACTTATTTTCAAAAGTGATCAAAACAAGGTTGCATTTTTGGGCAAAGCTAAGGATCATGAGGAATACGATCCTATGGTGGACTTCTTACTAAGGTCCAAGCTTAGATTCGCTCTCACTCATTACCCTACCATTGTTTGTGAGTCACTAGTCAAACAATTTTGGGCAACTGCTAAAGCACACACTCGTGAAGGTCACCCTACAGAACTTGTGGCTATAATTGACGGGGTGAAGTATGTGGTTACAGAGTCCTTGGTAAAGACTAAGCTTCAATTGGATGATGCCAATGGGGAATATAATGCAGACCATGAGACGATCCTTGCAGGCCTGTTACAAATTGGTTATAGACCTGATGGTACAAAGGTCTGGCACAAAAAAAGGGTTTGGCCCAAGTGAAGATTTCTGGTACATACTTTACTCCAATGTGTTAGTCCAAATTCAGGAGGTTGGGATCAATTCTCAAGCTTTCTTGCTTATGGTATTGTCTGTCTCTCACAGGGTACTACTTATAATTTTTCTAGGTTCATCTTTGAGGATATGCTTACTAATGCTAAAGCTGGCAAAAACAAGTTTCTTATGCATCCTAGATTTCTACAAATTATAATAGGAATTGAGACTGAAGATAAAACACATAGGCCAATTGTAGAATTAACTGCTAAGTTGTTTGCAAGTATGAAAACTGGTTTTGCTAGGGTACATAGGCCTTTGTTGCCTGCTATGTTGCCCGCTAGCAATGTGGCTGCTGATGATGGTAATGCTGCTGGTGGTGTAAACCCACGTATCCCGGATGCTGCTGATGCAAGTGCATCAGCAGCTGCTGATGTTGGCACTTCAAATGCTGCTGATGCTGGCACATCCAATGCTGTTGATGCATATGCATCAGTTGCTGCTGATGACCAGCCCCTACCATCCCCTAGGCCTAATACTCCTTATGTGCAACTCAAAGCTTCTGAGGAACCAACCATTTCTGCTGGTGATGGTACAGGTGTCAATTCACAACCTTTTCCTAGGCCCTTAGATGACCTAGTGATTCCTAGTCCCATTAATGTGACAAAGGAACCCTTAATTGAGCCTAGAGATGTCACTGAGGAATCTATGATTGAATCTGTATTTGAGCCCCATACTGAGCCATCCACTTTCCAAAGACAGGAGACTCCTACTCCATTTAGAGAGTCTTTTGTTGAGGAAGTCAATACTGATAGTGGTCTTCTTTTTTCTGCTAATAGGTCTAATGAAGCTCCCAAATCATCAGGTAACCCTGCTGATGGAGCTGAGGACCCTGTTACTCTCGCCAATGTTTATGCTTTGCTTAGTAGGTATGTCAAAAACAAGTAGGTGACTTGGAAAGAGAACTTAAGGATACCAAAGCAACTCTTGGTGGCAAAATATATGAGCTGACTGAGAGAGTTCAAACCTTGGAGGCTCAACTTGGGCAAAAGAAAAAGAGGAGCATGGTATCTGACTCAGAGGGTGACTGTGATGATATGGAATTGGATCCTTTACATGTGCTGGAAAATGCTACTTTAGCTCAGCAAACTCCATCCCCTGTACCTGCATCTGCTGATACTGACAAATCCAAAGGTCCAATATTGTTTCAAAGGAGAAAGCACAAGAAAAGACTAACAAAGAGTTCAGAGGTACAAGTTCTTGATGAGCAGAGGGTCAATGTTGAAGCCGGAAGTTCAGAGGTGCCAGCTGATAATTCTGTTCCTGCTGAAGTTGTTAGGGGTTCAAATGCTGATGATGTTATTACTGAGCCATTAACAACTTCTGCTGACGTTGATCAACCATCCACTACTTCACAAGTTGCTGCTGATGCTCCTATTGACTCTGCTAATGTTGGAGTAGACATGGATGTTGATCCTGCTATTGGTGTTGACTCTACTGATTCAACAATCTTTGTTACAGGACAAGTATATGTGATCTCTTCTGGAGAGACTTCTGATGTACATGCTTCTGGTGTTTCTTCTTCTGGTGGTGTTTCTGCTGTTGGCAGTAAGACAGTTGTTCCTCCAATTGTTTCTGCTGATATCCCTATTTCCACTGTTGAAGACTCAACTATCACTACAGTGGTTCCTCCTCCTACTACTACAGAGGTTCCTACTGTTGGAGTTTCTTCACATGGTCGTTCTACTGATGCTTCTTCTTATAAGGAGCAGGAACACTTGGTTGAGGGGATCTTAGCCCTGATCTTGTGTCTGAGCAAGAAAGACTTGAGCAGGAAAGAAAAGAGTGGGAAGACGAAAATAGGAGTTCAGACTTGGCTCAAGATCTACAAGCTAAGTTTGATGCAGATTTCCAGAGGGAGACCAACAAATATGTCTCCACTTTGCCTCCTACAAGACAAAGAGAAGTAGATGCTGCTGTTTCTGATTTTGATGAGTCTGATTGGATGCATATTGGAGCTCAAGTGGTTGCAAATCCAGTACTTGCTAAAGAGATTCTAGGTGCTGATGTTCCTGCTGAAGACTATGCTTCTAAAATGGTTGAAGTAATGAAGCAAAGGAAGAGAGCAGAGGATGAAAAGAAAGCTAAAGCTAAGAGGGATAGGCCTCCTACCCAAGCACAATAGAGAGAAGCTATGAGAGTCTTTGTGAAGAATATGAGTGGTGCTGTATATAACACTAGATGGAATAAGACTCAAGTTTGGTCTATGTCAGATGAACAACTTATAAGGCATTATAACAGGATTGTGTCTAATCTTCAGCAGTCTGGCATGTATGTTCCTCATCAGACTTTACCAAGTCATGTTGATTCTTTAGAAGAACCTCCTTCTAAAAGGCTCAAGACTGATGAGTCTGTTAAGGATTCTTCTGTTCCCATTCCTACTGTTGTTCCTTCTTCAAGATCTGCTGATAAAGGAAAGGCTCCTATGGTGATGGAGGATCCTGTTCCTAAATCAAGAACCATGAAACAAATGGTAGAGGATATGCTTGGTGAGGAAGCTGCTAAACAACTTTATGCAGATCAACAAGCTGAACATGCAGGTAAGATTAAAGAAACAGAGATTGTAGCAGCTCTAGCTAAGTAAGCCAGGATGGAAAGATATGCATCATTGGCACATCCTTTAGCTACTGAAAGACCAACAAAGGTGAATTCTACTGTTGTTCCATCATCACCTCCCAAAGCTGTTGATGAGTCTGATGTAGCTGAAGATGAGCCATCTTCTCCTCCTTGTACAACAATCTATACTCCTGGCATAAGGAAGAAACGTATGGTTACAAGGAGAGGCTATTCTAGAAATATTGACTTAGAGGCTGAGGATAGCTCATTTCTTGAGGAAGGGTCTACAGAAGATTTTCCTGAGGGTTCTTTCAATGTATTGGTTAAGTGGGAGTTGACTGATGGGCAGATTAATACTATCTATAGGATAGATAAGTGATTCGTTGTGTTTTGGTGTGTAAAACAACAAGTATTCAAAAATATCAACAAGTGAGGTCAATGTTATCGTGAGGATAACAAGACGTGGAGAAATACAAGTAAACCTTTTAGGAAAAAGATTACCTCGTAAACTCATGCAATGTGATATTTGTGAAACCGGGAAGTGATTTCCCGGGTCGTACCCCAACGAGGTGTGAATGGAAAGCTTCGTGAAAAGATCGAGATTAAAATGCTTGTATGTTTGGTTGTGAAAGATTGTTTGGTTTTGTTGTACGTTAAATTAACGAAAATTGAAAATTAACAAACGTAAATGAAAATAAATCGACCTAAAGGGAATAAAAGGCAAAGAAAAAACTAGGGGAGTCCTAAAATGCTACGGAAACATAATGAAGGTATCGGGAAATCCTAAAACACAATTAAACACAAAAACGTAACGTGAATTCTAGATTAACGTCAACGCGCAAGTAAAAACGCGAATATTAAGCTACGAAGGTCCTACGGGGATGCAAACAAGTTTCTTATGCACTAAATGACAAAAGAAAATTTTTGAAAAAAGAAAATTAATTATTTGCTAAAAATTCTATTTATTATTAATTAATTGCTAATTAAACAAAATTAAATCAAATTAAATACTTAGACTATTTAAATAAATCTAAAACTTTTTTGGAAATTTAATTAAACTAAATTAAACTTAAGAAAAATAAAAACATGGAAAAAGGACTTATAAATAAGCTGGAATAAGCAGTTTATTGTAATAAGCAAAACAGACTAAAATGTGTATAAAGGAAATAATGAAGTAACATCCAACGGAACTGGTGCCCCAGAGCAGTTGGAAGGGGGTGTGTTGGTTGTGTCTTATGTATGCTTGAGGTCACTGGTTCGAACCCCACTTTTTGCACAAAATCTATTTATTATTATTATTTTTTTTCTTCCTTGTTAACTACTTTCCACCAAAGAACACAAACACAAAAACACCACCTCACTTCTTTTCTTGGAAAACAAATTATAACACCAAAACCTATTTAAACTCTTAATTTCAAAACAGATTCAAGAATCAAAAAGGATTTCAAAAATTTGTTTTCTTTGTTTTGTTAACTACCAAGCTGAATTCACCAAATCACACAAACTATAAGCTTAAGTAAGCAAAACAACAACAATTGATAACAACAGCAAATGTCAAACAAGAGAATCAACAGGAACAGTAACAAAATCAAGAACAAGAACAAAGTACTAGCAGCAACCAACCAAGAACCATAAGCTCAGATAAGCATTTAAACTCACAAGAGCCCATGCAAATAAACCAACAACAACAATAATCACTATGGGAATCAATAACAATAACAAGAACATCAACAAATCAAAAACAACAAACAAGTAACAAGCTCAGTACATGAATATGAAACTAAAAGAAAGTAGCAGCAGCAGCAGTCTAAAATAAGCCCAAAGGAAGGCTTATTATTAAGCACTAGATAAGTACTAACTCCTAAACTAAAAGCAGACTCCTAAAGTTGACCTAGGGGACTACTTAAAACAACAAATATTACACTAATTGGTCCAGATTTGACCAACTTATGGTTACTAGAAATCTTACAAAAACCTGGGTGCCGGGGAGGTTCTCAGTCCAAGAGGCAACTTCACAATCAAATTTGAGTGACCAAACCTTTTTCAAAATGGATTTTTCTTTTTGAATTGAGTTATCAAGCTGACAAAGATTCTAAATCCACAAAAATTTCACTAATCCACTCAGAATTGATCAATTTGTGATCAAAAGAAAAGTGCCCCATTTCTGCAGTATGCACTTTGACTTTTTGAAGGTTTTGAGGATTTTGACTTTTATGAGATTGTACTGAGCTCAATTGATTGATTGATGTTTTTTTGCCCTAATTGAAGCTAAATTTAGCAATTCTAAAAAGTTCTAAGCTAACTGAGAGTTTATGCTATTCTAAGATCCAACAGTTAAGCTGTTATGATCACAAAAGGAGATTTTTGACTTTTTCTTTGACAATGACCAAGAAATCAGTTGAATAGAGTTAGTAATGGTCTAAGAACAGCGTATGGTCAATCCCTAACAACTAGTAACAACAACAGCTCTGATTTAAGGCTTGATCCAAACACCCTTTTCCAAACTGTTTTGGTAATTTAAACTAGCAAATTCAAGAATTAAGCTATGAAATCATTAACCAACCTTATACTAACATCAAACAAGCAGAATTAAACAATTGTAAAGTACAGATGACAACTAGAGCTTAATAATGAAGATTATGCAAGAAAATATGAAAGATTTGTCTTACAAAAGGTCCAATGCTCAAAACAAGGGTGAACTAGAACTCAAGACCATTATCCTAACACTCCCATGAGTACTAAACCATCATCAACTGCATTTGTAACTTCTTCTTTTCTTCTTTCTTTTTCTTTTTTTTATATATTTTTTTTGTGATTTTCTTTGTATTTTTTTTCTTTTTCTTTTTCTGAGTTTGATGTTTGTTTTTTTACTTTAAATAACTTTAAAAAGGGTTAAGGATGCTTCTGAGATTAATTAAGAGACAAATGAAGAAAACAATAATGACTTTGAAATTTTGATTAAAAATACGAATTGCAAATAACTTAAAGTAAACTGGAATTAGATTAAACACTTGGAATTACAACTTTAAACTAAGTCGAAATGAAAGAAAAGATACAAAGAAGGGATGCCATTTGAGGCTTACAATACTTCCTATTTATACTAATCTAGAATTAGGGCAAACTTGCTTCCTGTGCTTGTTCTGTGAGAGAAAGCTTTGTAAAAATTATCCTTGTGCTTTTGCTAATCCATCCCAGTCATCCAATTAAAGAATGAGCGATCCTAGCCCCTTATAAGGTTTTGGCGGGGAAAATTTGTGGTGCAGGTTTGGATTGCCAGCTTGGCAATGGGGGTTAGGTACAGGTTTGTGAGGTCTTTGGAGAAGGTAGTGGGTTGGGGGAATGTGATTGGGAAGCTTTTGAGGTGGAGGTGGAGTGTAGCAGAGGTTGGTCGGGGTGTGGTGGTGGTGAACTGCTGGTTAAACGCGAAAGGGGGAAAAGAGGAAGGGAAGTGTTTGTTTGACTTTTTTTTTGTTTGACCCAAACATTATATAAAAAAATGATGGGTGTTGGGCTGGTATGGCATTGGGCCAAGGGTGGGTTGATATTGGGTTTGTTTGGTTTAGGATTTAAGTTTAGTAGTAAATTAGGTTTAGGCCCAAGGGTGCAAAGTGTAAAATCCTGAATTTTTAGGGACTAAAGCTGCCAATTCTACAAACTCTCACCAAGGACCATTCTTGCCAAGTCATGATTTCCCAAGGTTCTTTTCATCATTTTTCTTCAATCTTAAATTCCCGGGGGTCACTTTTGCCAAATTGCAAACTTGAGGGACCAAACTTGTAAATTTTTGAAAGCTTTTCACCCAAAGATCATTTTTGATAACTTTTGACTTTTAAGAACTTCGTTTGACTTTTCTCTCAAAACAAATGCTTAGGGACTAATTTCGTCAAGTTTTGAAAGTTGGGGGACTGAAACTGCCATTTATGCAAACTTTGTACGATTTTCATCTGTTTTTAATCATTTTGCATTTAAAACATGTAAAACACGATCTTTGGGATATTTTATGTATTTTGATGTATTTCTGAGTGTTTTCAGATGTTTTTGCAGTTTATATTGACCAAAAATGATGAGTATTTGCACATTCATCAATCCCCCACACTAAACTATTGCTAGTCCCTAGCAATCTTTTATGAAAACTTAATGGATTTGAAGTCTCTTTACCAAAAGCCATTACTTCTGGAGTAGCCAAATGTTTCGGTTCAAGTAAGAACTATGGTACACTGATAACCATATGATTTTGAGCAAACCACAAGCTTTAAACGGGTTTGATTTGTCTTTACCAAAAGCCGTTTGCTTTTGGACTAGCCAACTCTTGATGGACACAGTCAACATCTTGGTGAGTTGATTACCCATTATGGTTTTCCAACGCCTTTACCACAAGCCATAACCTTGCGGGCTAGTCAACTCTTTACCGAAGATATGGTGAGTCGAATACCATACAATTTTTGGCAAATTGCAAGCCGTCAACGGATTTGAGATATCTTTACCTAGAGCCGTTTGCTCCAGGATTAGCCAATCCTTATGTAAGTTAGATATGGTGGACTGATTACCATTTATTTCATTAGTGCAAAGCACTTTCCAAAAAAAAAAAAAAAAATTGCCAAAATGGGGGAATATGGCTCTAAAAAGGTACACATTTGATCAAATTTGCCAAAATTCCCTCCCCCACACTTAGAAATGAATATTTCCCTCAATATTCAAAGTCCCGGCTATTATGCCGATACTTTAAAACGTGAAAACTTAGATTTGGGCAAGTGTGGGAACATCATAGTTAAAAGAAATGAGCTAAATAGCTACAGCTNAATTAGTGGAAACTCCCCCACACTTATGTTAGAAAATAGGAGGAAATCAGAATCATGGGTGAAAACCCATGCAATGCTACTGTTTTTGTTCACCGAGTCGCTAGCTTGACTCGGACCCCGCATTCATTGGTCCATGGGGATGGTTTGGAGATCCGGGACAACCATCGATGGTATGTCCCCTCCAAAGTAGTGCTTCAGTATATGACCATTAACTTTGAAGTTTGGCCCGTCGGTTTGAGACAACTCGACAGTGCCATATGGAAAAACTTGAGCAACGGTATATGGTTCAGTCCATCGGGTTTTAAGCTTTCCCGAGAAGATCTTCAATCTAGATTTGAAAAGAAAGACTCGATCACCAACGTTGAAAACGCAGTTTAAGCTTGATCACGGAGTTCATTTAATTCATTGAGTTGAACTTTCCTATGATCGCCCACGGACTTGAGATCGAAGTTCGCATGCTTAAGGGCCCAATAAGCTTTGTGCTCGAGCTCGATCGGTAGATGACACGCTTTTCCATATACGAGCTTGTATAGAGTACACCCGATGGGTGTTTNAGATCTTCAATCTAGATTTGAAAAGAAAGACTCGATCACCAACGTTGAAAACGCAGTTTAAGCTTGATCACGGAGTTCATTTAATTCATTGAGTTGAACTTTCCTATGATCGCCCACGGACTTGAGATCGAAGTTCGCATGCTTAAGGGCCCAATAAGCTTTGTGCTCGAGCTCGATCGGTAGATGACACGCTTTTCCATATACGAGCTTGTATAGAGTACACCCGATGGGTGTTTTATAAGCCGTACGAAAAGCCCATAAAGCGTCATCTAACTTATCCGACCAAGAGGCACAATTCTCGCCTACGGTCCTTTCAAGAATTCGCTTTAAACCTCGGTTTGAAACTTCCACTTGCCCACTTGTTTGTGGGTGATATGCGGTAGCAAGACGGTGAGTCACACCGTACTTAAGCATGACCTTTGCAAATTGGTCGTTGCAAAAGTGAGTACCGCGATCACTAATGATGGCGCGGGGAGTTCCAAACCTAGCGAACAGAGACTTTAAAAACTTCACAACTACTCGGGCATCATTTGTTGGGAGAGCCTT
>LBNU01029817.1:92067-110406 GCA_014162995.1 Artemisia annua
TTTCGACTCCTCTTAAAGTTTGCTTATCGTTTAAAAGTTTTCCAAAACGCAAGTGATACAAAGGCAAGTTTTGATCTTAAGTTTGGGAACTTATTAATGTTCACACCCCTAGTTGGGAAGTGTTCTGCCTTGGTTTTCGGCGGTTGTTTGTATTTTTGTAATTATTAAACAAAGAAAAAACGGGAAAATCTTTTTGTGTTTTTAATCTTTTATAGATATAATACATATACTAGAAACAAAAGAAAAATATTTTTGGTGTTTTATAAGTTTTTTTTGAAAGCGATAACTTCCTGCGAAGGTTCTACAAGACTAATCGTTTAAACCTTTACGAGACTTTCGACACACAGCCTCCCCGGCAGCGGCGCCATTTGATTCGTTGTGTTTTGGTGTGTAAAACAACAAGTATTCAAAAATATCAACAAGTGAGGTCAATGTTATCGTGAGGATAACAAGACGTGGAGAAATACAAGTAAACCTTTTAGGAAAAAGATTACCTCGTAAACTCGTGCAATGTGATATTTGTGAAACCGGGAAGTGATTTCCCGGGTCGTACCCCAACGAGGTGTGAATGGAAAGCTTCGTGAAAAGATCGAGATTAAAATGCTTGTATGTTTGGTTGTGAAAGATTGTTTGGTTTTGTTGTACGTTAAATTAACGAAAATTGAAAATTAACAAACGTAAATGAAAATAAATCGACCTAAAGGGAATAAAAGGCAAAGAAAAAACTAGGGGAGTCCTAAAATGCTACGGGAAACATGATGAAGGTATCGAGAAATCCTAAAACACAATTAAACACAAAAACGTGACGTGAATTCTAGATTAACGTCAACGCGCAAGTAAAAACGCGAATATTAAGCTACGAAGGTCCTACGGGGATGCAAACAAGTTTCTTATGCACTAAATGACAAAAGAAAATTTTTGAAAAAAGAAAATTAATTATTTGCTAAAAATTCTATTTATTATTAATTAATTACTAATTAAACAAAATTAAATCAAATTAAATACTTAAACTATTTAAATAAATCTAAAACTTTTTTGGAAATTTAATTAAACTAAATTAAACTTAAGAAAAATAAAAACATGGAAAAAGGACTTATAAATAAGCTGGAATAAGCAGTTCATTGTAATAAGCAAAACAGACTAAAATGTGTATAAAGGAAAAATGAAGTAACATCCAACGGAACTGGTGCCTCAGAGCAGTTGGAAGGGGGTGTGTTGGTTGTGTCTTATGTATGCTTGAGGTCACTGGTTCGAACCCCACTTTTTGCACAAAATCTATTTATTATTATTATTATTTTTTCTTCCTTGTTAACTACTTTCCACCAAAGAACACAAACACAAAAACACCACCTCACTTCTTTTCTTGGAAAACAAATTATAACAACAAAACCTATTTAAACTCTTAATTTCAAAACAGATTCAAGAATCAAAAAGGATTTGAAAAATTTGTTTTCTTTTTTTTGTTAACTACCAAGCTGAATTCACCAAATCACACAAACTATAAGCTTAAGTAAGCAAAACAACAACAATTGATAACAACAGCAAATGTCAAACAAGAGAATCAACAGGAACAGTAACAAAATCAAGAACAAGAACAAAGTACTAGCAGCAACCAACCAAGAACCATAAGCTCAGATAAGCATTTAAACTCACAAGAGCCTATGCAAATAAACCAACAACAACAATAATCACTATGGGAATCAATAACAATAACAAAGAACAGCAACAAATCAAAAACAACAAACTAGTAACAAGCTCAGTACATGAATCTGAAACTAAAAGAAAGTAGCAGCAGCAGCAGTCTAAAATAAGCCCAAAGGAAGGCTTATTATTAAGCACTAGATAAGTACTAACTCCTAAACTAAAAGCAGACTCCTAAAGTTGACCTAGGGGACTACTTAAAACAACAAATATTACAGTAATTGGTCCAGATTTGACCAACTTATGGTTACTAGAAATCTTACAAAAACCTGGGTGCAGGGGAGGTTCTTAGCCCAAGAGGCAACTTCACAATCAAATTTGAGTGACCAAACCTTTTTCAAAATGGATTTTTATTTTTGAATTGAGTTATCAAGCTGACAAGGATTCTAAATCCACAAAAATTTCACTAATCCACTCAGAATTGATCAATTTGTGATCAAAAGAAAAGTGTCCCATTTCTGTAGTATGCACTTTGACTTTTTGAAGGTTTTGAGGATTTTGACTTTTATGAGATTGTACTGAGCTCAATTGATTGATTGATGTTTTTTTGCCCTAATTGAAGCTAAATTTAGCGATTCTAACAAGTTCTAAGCTAACTGAGAGTTTATGCTATTCTAAGATCCAACAGTTAAGCTGTTATGATCACAAAAGGAGATTTTTGACTTTTTCTTTGACAATGACCAAGAAATCAGTTGAATAGAGTTAGTAATGGTCTAAGAACAGTGTATGGTCAATCCCTAACAACTAGTAACAACAACAGCTCTGATTTAAGGCTTGATCCAAACACCCTTTTCCAAACTGTTTTGGTAATTTAAACTAGCAAATTCAAGAATTAAGCTATGAAATCATTAAACAACCTTATACTAACATCAAACAAGCAGAATTAAACAATTGTAAAGTACAGATGACAACTAGACCTTAATAATGAAGATTATGCAAGAAAATATGAAAGATTTGTCTTACAAAAGGTACAATGCTCAAAAAAAGGGTAAACTAGAACTCAAGACCATTATCCTAACACTCCCATGAGTACTAAACCATCATCAACTGCATTTGTAACTTCTTCTTTTCTTCTTTCTTTTTCTTTTTTTNACCTACTTGACATCCAAGCCATGAAATAATCTGAGAACCAAGGACCATAAGAACCACCTATGTACCTCCCATGAGGTTCTAAACCATCTTCATCAGCTTCTGGATCTTCTTCTTTTCTTCTTTCTCCTTCCTTTTTTTCCTATATATTTTTTTGTGATTTTCTTTGTATTTTTTTCTTTTCTTTTTCTGAGTTTGATGTTGTTTTTTTACTTTAAATAACTTTAAAAAAAGTTAAGATCTCATCTTTTTTTTTTTTGTTTGACCCAGACATTATATAAAAAAATGATGGGTGTTGGGCTGGTATGGCATTGGGCCAAGGGTGGGTTGATATTGGGTTTGTTTGGTTTAGGATTTAAGTTTAGTAGTAAATTAGGTTTAGGCCCAAGGGTGCAAAGTGTAAAATCCTGAATTTTTAGGGACTAAAGCTGCCAATTCTACAAACTCTCACCAAGGACCATTCTTGCCAAGTCATGATTTCCCAAGTTTCTTTTCATCATTTTTCTTCAATCTTAAATTCCCGGGGTCACTTTTGCCAAATTGCAAACTTGAGGGACCAAACTTGTAAATTTTTGAAAGCTTTTCACCCAAAGATCACTTTTGATAACTTTTGACTTTTAATAACTTGGTTTGACTTTTCTCTCAAAACAAATGCTTAGGGACTAATTTCATCAAGTTTTGAAAGTTGGGGGACTGAAACTGCCATTTATGCAAACTTTGTACGATTTTCATCTGTTTTAATCATTTTGCATTTAAAACATGTAAAACACGATCTTTGGGATATTTTATGTATTTTGATGTATTTCTGAGTGTTTTCAGATGTTTTTGCAGTTTATATTGACCAAAAATGATGAGTATTTGCACACTCATCAATAAGTCTTATATGCAGTTCACCTTTCTGCAAGAAATTCTGCATCAGGTGGATAAACAGGATCTAATTACCCTTTATGGCATGGTGACCAAGTATTATTCCACTCATACTGCTGAAGGTGCAGGGCTATATTTGTTAGGTGATCTTCAAGTGCTCTTTGATTCTCAGTCTTCCACTGGTGCCGGTTTTCAAGTTTGGAAGAATAATAATAAGTGGAAAGTCTGTAGCTGGAAGTTCTATCCTATCCCTCATGTTCATGTGGTGGAGACTACAACTGGTCTTACTGTCTATATGTTCTTAGACAAGGAGTATCCCTTGTCAATAAGCCTTATGGAGAAGCTGCTTAGGCATAAGTTGGAGGTTCCTCCTAATCCTGTTGGGAATGGTAGGACTCATGCTGAGCAATTGATTGCTTTGATCAAGTCTAGGCTTCTGGCACAGAGAACTATTTGATCATGGTATTATGTATTGTTATGTATATCTTTATTTCCTTTCTTTACTTTGTTTCTTTTATTAGTTAAAAAAAATTACTAACATGGATTTGTATAGTTGCCACTCTTTGTTGTATGCAGGTTTTTGTGTTGGTTAATTACCACACCTTATATGGTTATCAACTCACCATGATGATGACTGCATTTCATCAAAGAGTTGACTAGTCCAAAGGGTACAGCTTTGGTAAAGACATATTAAATCTGTTGATAGCTACAATGGTTTGCTCAAAACCATAGGGTACTCAACTCGCCCCTGCTTCACAGCTGAGAGTTGAAATGGTTTTTAATTCATCATGGATCTTATCCTTTAGAAATCCAAAGAATTGGCTAGTCCTGAGCAAACGGCTACAAGTAAAGACTTGTCAAATCCGTTTATGGCTGTGATGATTTGCCAAAAATCATTAGGGTCTTTCAACACACTCATGATTCATGTTTTAAGTGTTGGACTGGTTACTAGTTCACCAGGGTGATGTCATGATTTCACCAAAGGACTAGCTAGCCCAAGAGTGAATAGCTACTTGGTAAAGGCTTATAAAATCTATTCTTGTTACTGCTGATTCTAGTTGCTGCTGATAGTAGAAGTTGTTGCTGGTTCCCTGGTCGTTTCTGCAAGGTTATTTGTTGCTGCTGACGTATAGACATTTGTTGCTGGTTACCTTCTTTTGCTGCAAACTTATTATTTCAATCCTCATGCTTTAGAAGTCAAAGATATATCAAGAAACTTGAAGTTAACCGAGTCAAATGCTAGTTTAGGGGAGGATTGTTAGGAATTATTAGTTCCTATTGATTTAGTTTGCTGACAGGTTCCTGCTGATGCCAATAGTGGTTCTGCTGAAGTGCTGGTTCCTGCTGATAGAGATTTCCTGCTGATATAGTTCATCCGTAGGAATGTGTTAGAAGGATATGCATGGTTTATTTTAGGACAAGATGTTGCATATCTTTTATAGTTTTACTTTATACGTTTCTTGTAAGAATGGTTTAGGGTTTCTTATAGTATAAAAGAAACTCACGGTTATGTATGGGACGCACATTTTTTTCAATCTATAGTGATTAATAAAGATCCATAGAGGATTAAAGTATTATTAGTTATTCATCATTCTTGTTCTTATACTTGTGTTTATATTCCGCGTGAATACAAGTGCAACAGAGATTTTCTATATAGAGCGCTTTTGATTACATTAGCATCCTATCGATCCATAGGCTCAAAGATCTATCAAGGAGTAGATCCTACATCAATAGAAAAGGTGTGTATGTTCTAGACGTTTGTCATAGAAAACGTCTAGATTAGTTTATAGCTTTCAAGAATCGTTTTGATTCCTTGTTATTGTAGATAATACGTTATTAATATAATTGAAAGCTTGATTGGGAAAAACCTTGTTGAATATCTTTGTTCTTATTCCGCTTTGTTTTATATAACTTATGAACATTGATATTATCCTAGATAAAGGTCTAAACAACCTTAGAGTTAAACGATCCAAGGAGTTATAAATAAACTCCACATTTTCCTTGAGTTTCTCATTCTCTACTCGAAGGCATATACATGACTTACATCCGTTATTTATTTCTTAGTTTGTAGGATACTAGTTAACATCACAAACACAAATATACTTGTGGTTTGGCTCGTTGAAGGTAAGAAAGAAAGAAAGAAATTCTGGAGAGAGAAAGACATGAAGCCTTGAGAGAAAACCAAAAAAAAGAAAATAGAATTATGAGAGAAGGCTTACCCTCTCCAAGGATGGAGAGGAGTTTATATACATGGGTTTTGCCACTTGGGCGTGCCACTTGGGCTGCGGATCAGGTATACAGTGGGTAAAGACCCGTCCTTCTTCCGCGAACTAATCTAATTCTAAACTACGTATTACTAACTAATGTAACTACTACGAGCTAAACAATGCTTAATCATATTTGGGGTGACCGAATCTTTCTTATACAAAAATCGTATTCCTAACAATCTCCCCCTAAGAGAGGTCACCCTTTTGTTCTTTATTCTTGAATTCTTGCATTGAGATCTTTGTAGATTCTTTTGTAGCTCGTAGTTGTTGATTCTTCATGGATGAACGACTCAAGATGACTTCCTTGATGTATATGATGATCTTTTGACTTTGTTCTTCGCTCTTCATCCATATAATTAGCTTCAAGTCATCTTTGAGTGTATGTGTCTCTTTGTGATGTTGTGATAGTCTTTGTGATGTCATGCTTTACACTTTTATGGATCATGATCTTCTACATCAGAGTTGTGGAAGCATAGACGAAGCCCATTCTTTGATCATGAAATCTTAAGTTATGTGATGATGAATCTGCATCTTTTCAGCAATCAGCATCCATCGTCAACTTCTTTGTCTTTGGTGTGATTTCGTCTTTCCAACATGCCCATACATCTTTGTTGAGTAGATCTTCATGGTTGAAAAGCTCTGACGACTGCTTGTAGATGTTGGTATGAGCATGTGGAACTAGAGTGATGGTGGTGAACATGGTAAGTTTGGTATGTTGAGCTGCATAAAACATGGTTAGTAATAAACATACCGGCACTTACAAGTTTAGACTTCGAGATCGTCAACAGCATAGTGTGAAGACTTTTTCTAATCCTTACCAAGGCCGTTCCTAATCGGATGCCCCCGAAAGGGCTTTCACTGACATACCGAAGTACACCAATGATTAGGTGAGTCGCTGGAGATCACCCCACGACTGTAGACCTTTTGGAACACCACGAACACACTAAGCGTAACCCACAAGTGATTACCGAAGTGACCTGCTGTCAGGGCTGCTTGATGATGGCCATGGCAGGAGTTTCCACTCAATCATTGGGAAATACTTATGTATATTCCCTCATAAGTGTTCTCGGCAGATTGCTAAGATCTGCGTAGGACTCGAAATATTACACCTGGTGCCCTTAATGTTGAACCACCAGTGTATAAGTATCAAGTGTACCTATGAGATCTTTTGATGCATCTCTTGGCTCTAGACTCGATAAGTGCACATTGGTTATCCTATTCGGAGACTAGGGAGGGGTCTCCTGTTTCAATATCAACTAGCTCTAAGAGACTAGTCGATAGTTTACACCGGTTCCCCGTGAGAATGAAACAAGCTCTTTTAAGAGAACTTGAGTGGCTGGGAGGTTTAGTGCAGTGCGTCACTGGGTCCATGACGTCTTTATCTTCAATACCGATGTTACCTTGGTAACAATCAGTAGCATATGAATTGAACCCGGTTTCTGCCCTAAGGTTGAATAATTGGAGGGCTATTTCTTTTCACCCTTTCTCATTTCATTTCTTTTTAATTCTTCAACCCCTTCAGTGCTTACCGAGACTTCATTACTAGAACCTTGTTGGGTTTGTTCCAGTCCTAGCTCAGTCTCAGTCGGCACTCTTCCCTTTCTCACTTTTCTCTTTTTTTCAATCATTCCTAAGGACTTCTAATCTATCTATTGGATTGTCCCTGGGAAGATCCCTCCGGTTCTGGTGGATCATGGGAACATATACCTAACCTTACCATCCTTATAACTCCATGCATTAAATTAAAGTGGTCGGTCTTTTGGTATCTTTCCACAATCGCCATATAACCAAATCATTGAAAATTCTCTCAAAGTGTTTATGATAAAGAAACACATTTTTTTAACACTTTGAGAGTTTTATCATTTTTCCAAATGCTCCCCCTTGACATGTGCTTATAGGTAGAAAGAAATTTGCACATGTCGGGGTGAGTTGCACTTATTCGAATTGATTGGCTCTTAATAGACATATACCCGAGGGACACGTTTACGTTGCTTAGTTAAAGGGATCCATTATCAGCTTTTAGGTGATAACTAGCCCTAATAACTAACTTGAAGTTGTTAACATTCCTTAAAAAGGAAGTTATACCCGTCAAAGTATATATCTAAGAAGAGTTTCTCGAAACGGTACTATCTACTTTGACCAGTCCTCTTCGAGACACGTTTACATCACTGGTAAACCAGCTTGAAATTATTACCCGGCCAGGACTAGTCTTTTCGATTCACGACTATTCATGTTTCGTCAATTCATGAGTCAAATTCTGAGTCATAAGCAATTCACGGTTTCTACTTGAATTTGTAAAAACCCGCGAAAGACTCTTAGCCACTTGCTCCCCCTCAATATGTGCACATTGATTGAATCAATTTTGAAAAACTTTGGCACATACGGGTGAGCTTGCAAAAGAGATCATTTATTCATCATTTTAAATCACTTGCTACCCCTCAATATGTGCTTTGTTCATACTCCAAAATCTTTTAAAATTTTTTTGCACATAAGGGAGCGATCTTTTGAGTCCAAAACATCTTTATAAGTCCAAAAACATCACATTTAATCACTTGCTCCCCCTTAATATGTGCTTTGATTAAAATCCAAAATCTTTAACATTTTAGCACATAAGGGAGCGTTCTCGATAGTCCACAAACATTCTTTATGAGTCCAAAAAACATCACTTTTAAATCAGTTTTTATATTTAAATCACATTCTCTCCCCTGATCATAAAATTTCAAATCTTTTGAGATTTTGTGATCCCAATTGATTTAAATGATTTTCGAAAAAGCTTTGGAGAGACATGTGGAAAAATTTTAAACGTTTACTGATTTTGAGACACTTTTTGAGTTTTCACTGTGGCTGGTGCACAATGTTTTTAAAGGTGCAGAAATTTTGAGCACATACGCTCCCCCTCAATTAATGACCCGTTTTTCCATTTTAACGTTTAGTAGCCATTAATGTGAGTGGTAGCGTATACGAGAAAATTTAAGACCAATGGCCACCTTGTACACCACAAAATCTCTTTTGAAGAATTTTTAGAAGAAAGAGATTTCGGGAAAAGAAGACTTCTCTTCTTTTACTAGAAAGGCTGCACTGAAGCGTACAACGTTTCGGATAATCCGCACACAGTGAAAAAAAAACATGATAACATGTTTTTACACGGATTTTGAGAAACGGGTTGCTATCTGAAGTAATAGCAAACCATAATTGTAAGCAAACATATATTTTTGGTATTTTTGAGTTTTTCAGATTTTTATGGTTTTTATAGGTTTTATATTTTTGTATTTTTATTTTCAGGGTTTTATATAATATATAAAGGATATGTGAAGTGAATCAGTTACTCCTCATTATCTTCCTGAAGACTTTTGAGTGACTCAGGAGTGATGCTCTTCATTCCAAGACGTGGGAGACTGAATTGAAACCGTTCTCTTGGAAGTGCCTTTGTGAAGATATCAGCCAGCTGAAATTCCGTCCTTACAAAGTAGAGTTCCACAATTCCTTTTTCCACTTGTTCTCTGATGAAATGATGTCGAATATCAATGTGCTTTGATCTTGAATGCTGGACGTTGTTGCAGCTAAGAGCAATGGCAGTCTTGTTATCACAGTACATCGGAACTTTGTGGTAGTTAAAGCCATAGTCGGATAACTGAGATCTCATCCAAAGAATTTGAGCACAGGATGATGACATGGCAATATATTCAGCTTCTGTAGGGGAGATTGACGTACTCATTTGCTTCTTTGATGACCAAATAACCAGCTTATCTCCTAGAAACTGAGCACCACCAGAAGTACTTCGTCGACTATCTTCACAACCCACATGATCAGCATCAGAGTAGGCTGTGAGAGCCATTGCAGTGTCTTTAGGATACCAAAGGCCCATGTGAATTGTTCCTTGAAGGTACCTGAAGACTCTTTTGACTACTTCTAAGTGTTCTTAGTAGGTTTGGATTGATAACGAGTACACATGCAGACAGCAAATAAGAGATCAGGTCTGCTGGCTGTGAGATACATCAATGATCCGATCATGCTTCGGTATTTGGTTTGGTCGACAAGTGCTCCTTCAATATCCTCATCCAGCTTAGTTCTCTCGACCATTGGAGTATCAACAGATTCACATGATTCGAATCCAAATTTCTTTAGTATTTCAATGGCATACTTGGTTTGATTGATGAAGATACCGTGTGGGTTTTGAGAAATCTGAAGCCCCAAAAAGAACGACATTTGCCCCATCATGGACATTTGGAATTCTGTACTCATTTCTTGTGCAAACCTATCACATTCTAGTGGATCGGCTGATGCAAAGATGATGTCATCCACATAGATCTGAACGTGGAGACGATGCTCTCCCAACTTTCTTGTGAACAAGGTAGGATCGACAACACCTTTGGTGAATTGGTTGGCTAGAAGAAATTTGGACAGTGTATCATACCATGCTATGGGTGCTTGTTTAAGACCATATAGTGCCTTCTTCAAGCGATAGACATGATTAGGGCGTTCAGGATCAACAAACCTATCTGGTTGACTTACATATACTACTTCCTTTAAGTGTCCATTGAGAAAGGCAATCTTCACATCCATTTGGTATACAACCATGTTCTGACTGGCTGCATTGGCAAGGAAGATTCTGATAGCTTCAATTCTAGCAACTGGTGCAAATGATTCCTCAAAGTCGATGCCTTCTTCTTGTCTGAACCCTTTGGCCACAAGCCGAGCTTTGTTCTTTAATACTTCACCATATTCATCAAGCTTCACCTTGAAGATCACTTGAGGGCGATAATCAATGCACAGTCTGGAGGGGGCACTAATTCCCACACATCTAGTCTGTTAAATTCATGGATTTCATCTTGCATTGCAGTGAACCAGGATGTTTTAGTCAATGCTTCTTTATAGTTCTTTGGTTCGACTTTGGACAGCACGTTGATAACAAAACACCATAAAGCATCTGTGGCAAGTTGTCGTCGTGTAGATACTGGCCTAGATGGGTTACCAATGATGTTGTCAATCGGGTGATCATTTGTCCATTTCCTGATATGCTCATGAAGTTGATGATTGGGAATTGAAGTAGCAGTGTTGGAATCTTTTGAGGAGGTTGCCAAAGTAGATGGTTCAGGAGCAAATATGTTGACAAAAGGTTCATCAGGTGGTTGAGTAAAAGGATTCACTTCAAAGGTGTTATCAGATGCTTCTTCTTGTGGAGCTGAAGAATGTTGATCTGTGTGATAGGTATGACTAGATGATGGAGCATTCTGACTAATTGAGATGGAGATGGAAGGCCCGTTTGTGGGTTGAGGATCATCATTAGCAGCAGCATCAGGATCTCTGACTAGTTGTTCAGGTTCGACTCTCTGTTGAGGCTCAAAATACTCATCATACATTGAATCAAACAATTTCTTCAAGTCCTCATAGGTAGGTGGCACAGAAGGAGCATCTGTGGTGGAAGAATTTACAAGTCCTGAACTAATGGGTCCAGGTGTCCAAAGATTAGATGCGGGTCCTGAACTGGAGAATTCAGGAACCGTTTGCTCGGTCAGCTCATCAAACGTGACATGGATGGTTTCCATGATTTGTCGGGACCGTTTGTTGTAGATTCGATACCCCTTCTTGTTTGGTGCATACCCAACAAAAATTCCAATATCAGCTTTTGCCTTTAGCTTTCCCAAGTCTTCGCTATCATTGTTTGGGTAACATAATGCACCAAAAACACGAAGAAAAGAGAGGTCAGGTTTTCTTTTATGCACTAGCTCATAAGGAGTTTTGCAGTGAAGAGGATGTATTAGTGATTTGTTCTGAGTGTAACAAGCCGTTGCAATTGCCTCTCCCCAGAGAAACATAGGAGCTTTGGAGTAGATCAACATAGTACGTGCTGCCTCTACAAGTGTACGGTTTCGTCTTTCAACAACTCCATTCTGCTGAGGGGTTCGAGGTATACTTCTTTGATGACTAATTCCCAGATCTTCATAAAACTGAGTAAGTTGTTGATTGACAAACTCCGTTCCATTATCTGTGCGGACGAATCTGACAGTTTTATTGAGTCCAACTTGCAGCTGCTTGATTAGTTTGATGATGATCTCAGGTGTTTCATCCTTGGATCTGAGGAATTTGACCCATGTGAATCGAGAGTAATCATCAACAATCACTAACACATATCTCTTTCCAAATATGGTTTGCACTCTCATGGGACCACAGAGGTCCATGTGAAGGGTATGAAGAACTTCCATGATGGTGTTGATGGTTTTGGGTTTGTGAGTATGCTTCTTGCTTTTACCAAGCTGGCAAGCGGAACAAAGATGATCCTTTTCATACTTCAGCCTGGGCATGCCACGAACAAGATCTTTACGCGTAAGTTCATTGATGGTTCCGAAGTTCAAATGGTTCAAACGACGATGCCACAACCACGACTTGGTCTTGGAAGCCTTAGATAGTAGACAGATTGGAGATGATTGCATCATGTCTTCAATGGATATAGTGTAGAGGTTTGTGCCACGTCTGCCTTTCAAGAGATCCATACCATCCAATCTTCTAACATGACAAGAGTTTTTTCTGAAGGCAACTTCTAGATCTGAGTCACAAAATTGACCTACGGAGAATAGATTGTGCCCAAGACCTTCTACATAATATACCCGAGAGATAACACTGTCACCAACTACATAATCTCCATAACCCATTATTGCACCAAAATGATCATTCCCGAATCTAACAGTCCCGATAAACTTTTTCACGAAATTTCTGAGCCGCGAGCGATCCCCAGTCATATGTTTTGAGCAGCCTGAGTCCAAATACCACAGGGCGATTTGTACGACATGCATTTGAAATCAGACAGATATGGATAACGGACAAACTTGGATCCCCAACCAAAAGTGGGTTCCGATTGGTTAGCACAAACATCAGAATTGGAAGAATTAATAGTGACCTTAGTCATAACATGATATGCTGGGGAACTAGACTTATGGTTAGCACATTGGGTTCCTATAGGAAAAGTTCTACCAGATTTCTTCCAAATCCTAATGTTGGGAAACTTAGGATTAGACTGTTTGGCAAAGGGGCGATGATTCCTATTGGCATTATTCTTCCAGTGGGCCTCCAATGATAGCCAACATTAGTAAACTTCCTTCCTGTTGCTTTCCAAACATGTTTTTCACGATTATAATAAACATTATGACAACCAGAGGATACTTTAGAAGCATACAAACATGTCTTGACACACACATCATGATTACCAAAATTTAAATAGTTATTACAGATCTCACAACTGGTTTTAGAATACGAATTAATTACAGTACGCCTAGAGCTAATACTAGAATCAACACGATTCTCAACATTCAGATCAGTTTTATTGTTCTTAATGTGGTCTTCTACTTTCTTTCCTTGAGCACTTTTAGCTGGTGAAGTCCTATCATTCCTTGTATTGCAACTAGACTTTGACCCACTAGCATTAGTGACAGCTTTTATTCCTGTAGAATTAATGATGGGAATATTAGAACGAGAAACTGCTGTTTGATTTTTTGTATCTGATGTGTTATGTTTTTGTGATGTTATGGGCACTTTAAAGGCAACATGCTTGTTCTTAACCTTAGAGGAAACATCATTAGACTTATCACGCATGCAAACAGCCTTAGGACATGTACCAATGGCATAATCTAAAAGCTCATATGATCTGT
Source organism: Artemisia annua (assembly GCA_014162995.1). Classification (NCBI taxonomy): domain Eukaryota; kingdom Viridiplantae; phylum Streptophyta; class Magnoliopsida; order Asterales; family Asteraceae; genus Artemisia; species Artemisia annua. Next base: position 105,635 of record LBNU01029817.1, read on the forward strand.
TGGTGAGATAATACACATCACAGATGCCAATGTCTGTAGGACTTACAATTCTAACCTCTTCAATAGTTTCGCAGAGGATATCTAGGCAATCCTTGAGATACCTAAGGTACTCATTGTGAACAAACGCATTATTCCTAAGGGGAAGAGGAACATTAATGGCATCAGCATTGATGAGTGCTCAAACACTCATCATTTTTATCATATCTGAACTGCCAAAACATCGAAAAACACTAAAAAACGCATCAAAATGCATAAAATATCCAAGGATCGTGTTTTATGTGTCTCAAATGCAAAATGTTTAAAAACAAATGAAAAACGAACAAAGTTTGCATAATTGGCAGTTTGAGTCCCCCGACTTTCAAAGATTGGCAAAACTAGTCCCTGGAATCCAAAAATTGTGGAGTATTATCATTCAAGGTCCCTGAAATATTCTAAGTTGTCAAAATTGGTCCTTGAATGAATTTTTGGGCAAATGGCAGAAAAGGTCCTCCAACTTTTGAAAATTGTCAAATATGGTCCTTGGATTTGTTAAAAGTGAAAAATGACATCAAAGGTCCTTATGGAATCTCAAAGTTGGCAAGATAGGTCCCTGGGAGAAGTTTGGAAAAATGGCAGAATTGATCCCTGAAAATTCAGAATCTACAAGTTCAGTCCTTGGGCTAATGAAAGTTACAAACATTAAATCCTTTATACCTTTGGCCCAAAACCCATTTCATTTATCCAATCCAATCCAAAAAACAACACAACCCATCTCCACTCCCAGCCCAAAACACTTACCCGGCCCAAACCTAAATATAATAAACCCCCGTTTATTATGACTCCTCTCTCCCTCTCCACAACACCCCACCTTATCCCTCCTTCCCTGGATTTTCGCTGCAACACACCACACCTCCATCATCATATTTCCATCCACCCTTGTACTATTATACCTCAAATCAAACACTCTAGTCCAAAATTAATCCACCTGCTCAAGTTATCAGAGTCATAAGCACGTTGGTTTTTGGCGCCAAAATTGAGGAATGGTCAAGATTGAATTTTACTCATCCTAGGGTCGAGATTGAAGGTGGGAAAGGAAAATGGGTCACCCTAAACCCTAATTTTCAACTATAAGAAAGGTCATTGTAGCAGTTGAAAGATATGTAGATTTTAGATAATTTTTAGTCAGTCGAATTAATGTTTATTTAAACTTTCATGTATTCTTAGTATTGTACTCAGTCTTTTTATTGTATTTTGAACCTATTCCAAGCTATTAATTTAAGCTCCAAGTTGAATTTTCAGTTTATGCAAATTGTATTAAAAAATCTCAATTTGGCTCAATCTAGTCTAAAGTGGGTATTTAGTGTTTGTTTAAGCTTGTATAAGCTCACTTACAAGATTTCTCAAGCTCTCAATGCATTTATAACAAGTTTAGTCAAAAAACCAAAAAAATACTAAAAATCCAGAAAAATAGTAGAAAAAAAAAATAAATGTTGCAAGAAGAAGATGAGGACCTGTGGAAGCTTGGTTTAGTGCCTCAAGGGAGGCAGTAGGATTAGTGTAGTTCATGGTTCTTGGTTTTGAATTCTCACAGAACACTTGTAAGCATTTTCCAAAATAATTCACTTCTTACTGTAGCATCACTTATCTTCTGTTTTTTTTATGCTTGTATTCTTCATGCCTATTATTGTTTAAATGTCACTTTTGTTTGCAGTAGTAATTAAAGTAGTTGCTTCATTTGCTTTTACTTGTAAACTGCCATTTTAACTTAAAGATAGCTTTTGATCAGTGCTCATTGAAAATTGCTTTTTGGGTATTGTTCATTGATCCTCAAGTTGCTTTAGACCTTTTTCAGTAACTGTGTATGAGTTTGGTAGCAGGAATCAGTTAATTGTAGTGTTAATCTCAAATCAGTTGGTTTAAAGGAGTGTTTGGATTAGGGAAAGTAATGGACTCACAGTATGTTCTTGTAGTTGTATTTGGTTGAAGCATGTCACTTAGGGCTAAAATAGGTTAGGGAAACTATAAAAACCAGCTTTCATTCAGTAAAAAGTCAAAATCCACTTTGTTCCATTTTAATTGATTAACTGTTAAGATTTTATGATCCATAATCATCATTATAACCTTGAAACTTGTTAGGATTGCTTATTTTGATCTCATTTTAGAGTAAAACATCAAAATCAGTAATCTAGGAAGCTTAGAATCTGAGCAAAGTCAAAGTTCATAAAAACTGAAAAAAAAAGTCAAAGTGCATAACTGCTAAAATGGGGTGAACTTCTAGGTAAACTGTAGGGTTTAATATAAATTTGAAATTCATAACTCTTGTTGATTTGTAGTATTTGGTGGTCTGTGTGAGTGATTCAAGAAAAAATTTGGGTTTTGAAAACAATTTACCCATCAAAAATTGGCCTTGAACCCACCCATTTGACCCATCCATTGCCCTGCACCCAGACTTTCAGTTTTTACCATTTTTCTATGGCCCATATCTCAGTGAATTCTTGAGCTTTTGCCTTGTTTGTTGGTAATTTGGAAACCCTCTAGTATTGTGTAGTTGAATGTGCTGATTGTTTGTCCTTAACAGCTTATTTGCTAGCTTATTTATCCTCCCCAGTTGCCCCCATTTAGCTTGTGTATACTGAGAAATCAGTATGCATTTTGCTCATTTGATTGTTGCATCTGTTTGATTCTAGCTTGTGAACTTGTTAGTACTAGATTAATATTGTTTTACTGAGACTGTGTTTGTTTGAGTTTGCTTTTTCTTTTGTGCTTATGTGGTGAAGTTCATTGATTCCAAATCTCATCTTTGTACCAAGTTTGGCCAAACAGTGGTGCATAAGGCCCTTTTCTAAAGCTTCTATTGTATGCACTAGTGTAGATTAGGTTGAGATTCTTGTTAATTTAGAAAGTTCATAGTTCCTACCCCTTGTGAATGTGCTCATTTTCCACCTTGCAGCTTATTTGTTTGCTTATTTCTTGCCTACTTTGTGCCTGTGTGAATCAGTGAACCTAGGCTTGATCCAGTTAGTAATACTCATTCATTGTAGCTTCTCCTTGTTATTTAGCTTATTTTTTTGCTTGTTCTGAATAGATTAGACTTGTTTATGTTAGATTGAGCTTATAGGTAGCTTTTTTCCAAACTTGAATAGCCCTTGTTGCCCCCACAAGCATGCATTTGCCTGCCTTTAGCCCTAACCAAACATACATTTTCACAAGCTTATTCTGAGCTTGTTAATTGAGCTTATGACATGATTCTTGGTTGCCTGAGTAGCTACTTGTACTAGCTTCTTTATTATGTGTTTGGTTTAGCCTAAGCAGTTTGTTTGGATAGCTTAAATTGCTCTGCTAAATAGCCTTGTCTCCTGCTTGTTTGCAGATTTGGTTCAGTTGAGCTTGTTGATTGGATTCTGTAATTTAGCTTGTTCTAGCATGAATGCTTGATCATTTGGGCTTGTTTATGATCTCTTACTATAATTGTAGCTTCATTACACCCTTAGGTTTCAGCTTATAGCTTATTTGGACAGCTTTCTGTATAAAAAAAATCTCTTTGAGCTTATTTTGTGAATCTGTCAAGCTAAGAAGCTCACATTTAGCTTATTTTCAAGTTCCAAAAAGTGTGCCTTTGTAATAGTTTCATATTTTCAGTTGTTTAGTAGATTCGTAAAAGAAAAAAAAATCAAAAATCATCACTTTTAATTTTAGTGATAGCTTCTATTTAATAGGATTTATCTATTTTATTTATTTTCTAATTTTTTTTATTAAGTACTTAGTGGTTTTCATATTTTTCCTAGGTTCCTGGTATTAAATAGTGTGTGTATAAAAATTTTCATAATTTTCTATTTTCATTTGGTAATTATAATAATTAATTTTAGTTTATTTAGTTTTAATTAAAAATCAAAAATAAAATCATTTAGTGTTTAATTTTAATCTCTAGCATCTTTTTATATTTTTTCTAGCCTTTATTAATCATATAAAATTTTTAGAAAATAGTTTTTTAATTGTCACTGTTCATTTGTTATTTTTCTTAATTAAATTAGATTAATTAGCTTTTAATTAGTAATTAATTAAATTAAATCTAAAATAGTTTATTTATAAAGTTTTGGAGCTTTTTATAATTTTTTAGGACTTCTGTAATTGTTAAGTAGTTTTATAAAAGGTTTGATAATTATCTAAATTAGTTTAGTATTTATTTTAATTTAAATTAGTTTAATTAGTAATTAGTAATTAATTAATATTAAATAATTAAAAAGTCAAAAAAATATTTTTCTTTTTCTTAAAAATTTATTTTGTGATTAGAATTGTAAAAAAGTAATTTTCACATTTGTAGGATTTTATTTGCCCCCGTTTCACTTTTTATTTTGCGCGTAGACGTTATTTTTGATTAAAACACGCGTTTTTAGTTTTTAAACGTTTCTAGTTCTTCTGCTTTACGTGTTTGTTCATATAGATTTGTCTAGACAATTTTATTCATATTCTTGTAGTATAATCATTCATAAACCCATTTTCGTTCATTATCACTCGATCACAAATTCGTTTTTAATACAATTCACATCCTCGTCGGGACATAACGACCCGGGAATATTTCTATACTCTCTGGACTTCATCGCATTGGTTTCTTGACCCTCAGGCTTTTATTACGGTTGATCATTCACAAGTGGTTAGCTTGTGTGATAAAACCTGACCGTTCGGGACCAATCAAAATTTGGCGCCGCTGCCGGGGAGGTTGTGTGCGTATTCAGACGTATTTGAAGATTAGTGATCTTTGAATATTCACTCCTTTGTATATTTACCATATATAT
>LBNU01029821.1:4024-15648 GCA_014162995.1 Artemisia annua
CAATCCACTCAAACAAACTACAAGCTCCGGGTCCGACTACGGTACCCAACTAACCTATCTCCGTCACACTAATGCCGTATCAACCATTGTCGAGACCACGAGGGTCTCGGCCTCCTTATTACTCCGTCGGCCACAAATAAAAACAACAACAACAATACTAGCAACAAGAACAACACAACCAATAACAACAACTTAGAACCTCAAGAACCATAAGCCTCGAGTCAATTAACAAGTCGAACTCGAGTCGAGAGACCCACTTGGGTCTCGGCTTAGTTTCACGAGCCACAAAAGTAACCCGAGGACCCATTGGGGTCTCGGCTAGCTCTCATTGAGCCACAACCAAACCAAACGGACCTCAAGGTCCTCATTAACCAAACCAACAACAATAGCACCAACGACGAGTGAATACTCATCAAGGAAACCATTGCCGAACCCAAGGGGTCTCGGCTAGGCTTCTCGGAACGAACCAAAATGTCACGAGCTCGAGACCGAAGGGTGTCGGCTTCAAACCAAATGCAACCATTCGAACCAAATCGATTCAAATCATCAAGGCTAGCAACCCTACACGAATCTATACAAATCCGAGCACAAATCGACCCAAACACGGATACCAGCTAGCTTATTATCATGTTTTATACATAAACCCACTTATATCTTTAGTTTTTAATCGAAACCCAACCGAAAAAAATAAAATTCGTGACCTCTTGGTTACGTTTTCATACAAATCCGAGTCACAACTCCCTTGTGGCTCGTCTTACCTTCGGTCTCACAAGAAAGGAACACAAAANACATAAACCCACTTATATCTTTAGTTTTTAATCGAAACCCAACCGAAAAAAATAAAATTCGTGACCTCTTGGTTACGTTTTCATACAAATCCGAGTCACAACTCCCTTGTGGCTCGTCTTACCTTCGGTCTCACAAGAAAGGAACACAAAAACTCGAACAAAACACGAAAGGGATGGCGCATTTGGTGATTAACGAGATCAAAAACACGAGTTTTAGGCGCGTGTTGTAGTAGATCTAGTAGAGAAAGTGATGGGGAATCGTTTGGTGGTGGTCGGCGGTGGTGGTGTTTTATGGGTGGCAGCCGGCGGCTAACCAAAGGGAGAAGAAGGGTGTGTTTGTTTTGGTATATTATGAGGGTTAGGGTTAGGGGAAGGGTTATTATACCCGAAAATTACACATTGGTCCCCAAAGTCTCATGTTTCCAAAATGAGCCACAATAACTTTTAAGTTTAGGTGAATATTACTAATTGGCTTTCCCGTAACACGATCATTTACTTTCAAAAATATTAAACGTTGCCAAAATATATTTTTATAAGCCACCATTAACTCCCAAAACACTTCCCGATTCATATAAAAGATAAAACGTTCATTTAACGTATAAACGCGACCATTATTCAAAAGATTTAAACTCGTTAGGTTTTCCTAGTGTCGGAGTCAACGTAGTGCCTAATAGACGAGATAAATAATATCCATAGCATATATCTCATATAAAAATCCACGATACGAATAAAATTCCAATAAGATTTCATAGAATCAAGTCACCAATTCAAAATAGACATATTCCAATGAAAATAGATTCCACATATTTCATATCGTTAGATTTTTAAATTAATGCGGATTTCTAAAATAGCTCCCTAATTTGCTAGTTGTCACACTTATAGAGTTAGGGAAGATCGTACACGGCCCTACGAATGGTTTAAAGGAATACAACCCGTCATCCACACAATTACAATAAACCAATCAACCGGTAAAAGATAGCTAGGGAGTAAGAAAATATAAGTAAATATATTTTTCTCTCATATAAGTTTCACAACAATTTACTTTTTCTTGTTATTTTATTTTATTCGCATAAGTAGTTATTTGGGTTAGTTGACTAGCAACTAATTCCGCCCACTCTTCCAAATAACCGAGATTTTACTTGCTTTCATGAAACATAAAAATACAAAAAGAATCATCCCTCAACCCTTAGACCTAAATTAGAGTAGTTTTCAATCCTAATGACACTATTCCCCGAGAGAACGATCAATCCCCCGGTACTTGCCACTTCACTATACTACATCGGTCAGGTACACTGCCTGGTGGGGGTTGTAAGCTTCTCAAGATCCCTTGAGAGGTAAAACCTAATTGCGAAGGTTGCAAAACCCACGCATCAAGAAAGAAAATTGAGCTCCAACGACAGCAAATAGAATTCATGGCCCAATGGAAAAGTTCTTAGTTTTCATTTTTCAAGAATGGGAGAGCTATTCTTTCTCTAGAGAACACTTGACAACATGTTTAGATGGGGTTTCTTAAATGGAAAACTTATAGAAAACAAGTCTTCCATCTAACCAATAAAACTTTTGAAAGAAAAAACCCAATTTGAGGAGTTTTTTTTTTTTTTATTTTTTTTTTATTTTTTTAACGTTTTTTATCTTCTTATTTTCTCATAACTTTTACGCTGTGTTCTCAAGAAAAAATTACGATACAAAGTGAAGAAAGATAAAGAAAAGTAAAAAAAAAAAATTAGTAAATGAAAAAAAGTAGAAAAAAATTTGTGTGTTCTTGAGTGTAAAAAGGAGGAAAGTGAAAGTATGTTGTTTATAAAAAAGTTGAGTGCATACAATTATAATTGATCTTAAGTGTGATACCTTTTTTGCGATTTTTTTTCTTTTTTTTAATTGTTCAATTTGATATTTCTTTTTTCCTCTGTTGGATCTCTATCTTATTTGTGTAAGTCATAATGGTTATTAGTCTATCAGAAAATGATTGGTATAATTCATATATTCTTTTTTAACATGACATAAGATATACTACAATGTTAGTGACATGTCATGAAAATAGAAAAATCTTTGGTTACGATACTTTCTTGATTATTGCATCACTTTCTTAACATACACACCAGTTGAAAACGTAAAACTTATCAAATAATATTTGAGTATAACTTATAGCATGTTAGACATTTTAAACGATTATGTCAATTCCCAGTTAAAATAAAAGGAAACAAAACTCTTTCCATCCCGTTTTAAATGCCTACAAACAAATTTTCTTTAAATTATGATATGTGAAATAAATGTAGATTCGAGTTAACAAACTGTTAATTTTACTAATACATTTAATTAGTCGATTGTGTGATATGAAAAAAATAATAATAATAATTAAATATAAAACAAGTAAAGTGATAAATTATTATTTTAATTTGTTGCAAGTGGATATAGTTTTTTTAAAACAAAAGTAAAATTATAAAGTGGATAATTTGTGACTAACCTCATGTAAGTATTAGTAATAACAAGATAACAAAAAGGGCAAATTCCCAAAAAGGGTGTGTGATATGAAAAAAAAATAATAATAATTAAATATAAAACAAGTAAAGTGATAAATTATTATTTTAATTTGTTGCAAGTGGATATAGTTTTTTTAAAACAAAAGTAAAATTATAAAGTGGATAATTTGTGACTAACCTCATGTAAGTATTAGTAATAACAAGATAACAAAAAGGGCAAATTCCCAAAAAGGGACATTTTTATTATCAATTTCCCTAAATAATATAATCCCAACATCTCTTCCCAATTTGGTCAAGTGCGAACGTGCGATCGTGCGATCCCAGTAGCATTGTGACACGTGTCCCAGACAAAAGGACTCTACCAATCATTTGCAGGCCCACCCCACTATAACTTGTCCCCCACGTGGCCTTTGACTTATTTTTGCAAATGTGCGATTTCTAAATGTGCGATCGTGCGAATTTCGGCTGACCCATGTGCAAGATTTCTTGGAAAAGACCAAAAAATCTTTCCAAAAGATTATATATTTGTGATTTGACTTGACATTTTTTTTTAATTATTTTCATTTTAATTTATTTATTTCACTTATATAAAAACATTTTAATTTTTTTAAATCCAAACACACACATTTCTAAAAACATCAACTGGGATTTCGATTTGCAACTAGAAGAGAGACGTTTCGCACATTTCGATTTGCATAGAAGATAGATGAACCGGGACCCAATAATCTTTCATAATTTAATCATACTTTGAAATGGTAAGTTTTTCCGTTAATTTGTTGTTGTTTATGTTTATTTGTTGTTTTAAAATTTTCTTGTTGTTTTAAAATATTCTTGTTTATTTGTTGTTGTTTATCTTTCATATTAATATTATTGTTGTTTTAAAATTTTCTTTTAGGCGATTAGCTTAAATAAGCCAAAACTTAAAACACCCATTGGTTAGATGTTGAAATTAGCCCAAACTTAAAACACCATGGTTTAGCTATATGTATGGAACAATAATGCTTTTAGTTATGACCGTAGGCATAATGCATTGAGTTCATTTTTAGTGGTGATTTTAAGCTTGTTAGATGGTCATAGTCTGTGACCGTAGGCGTAATGTTAAGCGCGTTAGTAGGCATAATGTGATTGCAAATGCCCTCGCAGAATGGTACATGTTATAGGTTTTATTCTCGACCCAATGACAATGGACACTCTCGGAAAGTAGATATTAGGGTAAGCTTATGTTGTATCTAATTCATATATCCGTTTACCCTAGGTCCTTCTATAGTGCCGGTAGACCCAAAATGGTCCTATGTTAATGGAAATTTCGTGAAAAAATTGTGTTAATGTTTGAAATAATGGGACCTATAAATGAGTAGGAACGAGTGAGAGGCTAAGTTTCATAAAAAGTGTTAAAGATGAGAACTTTAAGTTTTTTACAGAAAAATATGAGGTTTAGAAATGAGTAGGAATGAGTGAGAGGCTAAGTACAGAGAAGTTTAATGGGAAAAGTGTTTGGGGAACATCATCACTCATGATGCTAGTAGTAGGCGTGTATACAGGTCTTGGAAGAGACTTGAAGTAGGGCGCACTAAAATAAACACCATGTAGTTTGAGACCAAGGCATTATTATGTGATGATGATCAGGAGCAAAGACCTTTTTTATTATAGTTGGATCATTGAGAGAGGTGGGGAAGATTAACAAGAAATTGCACATGGTGTTTATTGATTTAGAAGTACATATGACCACATGAAGTCTTATAGGGGGCCTTTTAGAAGAACAGGCTTTCTACGGTCTATGGTAATGCAATTTTGTAGTACTTCGTATGTTTCTGTAGTTACAACTTGTAAATTTGCATAATGTGTGTATATATTTGCATTAGGGTAATAGTAAAAGATTGAAGTTAGAGCATACCCTTGATGACTGGGGTTGGTCAATAATGGTACTCAGAGAGGTCATATTTCTAGAGATATATGAGAGGTATGGGCCAAATGCTCCACCAAATATGCAATTGCCAAGTGAAACACTCGAAGAGTTAAGAAGGGAAGTTTACGGATTGAACAAAGATGAGGGTCTTAGTACAATTTGGCAACACTATAATGATAAACCAAAGCATTTGGGTTTTCTTATGAACAATGTTTAGTTGTTGTTTTGTATCTCATATAATGATAAGTTGGTTTATGTAATGTACAACAGTTTACCAATTTTCTTGTATTTGTTTGTATTGGTAGGAACCTTAGTTCTACACTTCAGTTTATCGATGTCGTAATATGAGTTTGCAGGATAGCAGTTACATGTTTACTCCATTAGCAGTTTGATATGAATGATATTCTGATTAAGTAGGAGCCTTGGTTCAAGCAAATGGTCTGCTATCCTGATTATGGCAATCGGGTAGTAAAATGCCTTAGAAAATTAAACTTAGAAAAGTCTAACTTAAATAAACTGATGTCATTCTTGAAACATCATAGGTCATTGGATGATAGGAGGGAGCCATAGCTATTATGTGGGTTATTGACCTCATGTAGTTTGAGACCAAGGCATTATTAGGTCATTGGTGATTGAAAATGCCCTCCCAGAATAGCTCATGATTGTGGATGAATTTAGTTGGGGGCCTATATAAGCCTGAAAGTTGTCTATCCATTTGGCATGTTACTGACTCAATACATATATATATATAATGTGGTAAAATGCAAACATGTAATACCTCAACTTCTGGAAAGGAGCCTTTATTTAGCGATAGTACGTGCCATAAAATATGTTTTATTATGTGTGTTTGGTTAAATTGACTGAGTTGCTTCTTTTTGTGGTATTGTTTGTTATAAGTCACAGTTTTGTTTATTTATATAGGAATATGCTGCCAAGGTTCACATCCGAAGCAAATTGCATTACTTCCAATTGATTAAAGACAGATTATCTGAAAATCATCATGAACTGTTTCGGTCGACATGCTTTGGTCCATGGTTGGATTTAAATTACCTTGAGAGCGAAGTTAGACTTATACATTACATGCTTCAAAAACAAATTGAGTCTGATGATCAGCACTATGATTTGCCACTAATTTATGTTGTTAATGGACATCATCTGCATTTTGGACGCCGTCAATTTCACCTCATAACTGGTTTTAAATTTGGATTGCCTAGTTTCCGTAAGTTTAGAAGTGGTGATATAATATTTCGTGCCGTGTATTTCCTAATAAGGTAGGGGAGAATTTAAAAACCATAGATCTCCTATGTTTGATTGAGGATGAAGAGCTTTTTACAAAATTATCTGATGAAGACATGGTACGAGTTTGTCTTTTGTTATCACTTCAAGTCATATTTATGGGGCGTGACCTGTTATCTGTGGTGGATGATACATATCTTAGGATGGTTGAGGACTTTCAAAACTGGAATGACTTTCCTTGGGGGGAACACATTTGGAGACAGTTGTACGATGCCATTCGAAATATCAACTCAAAATGGAAGTTGGAATATTCTTTGGCTGGGTTTGTTTTTTGTTTCAAGGTCAGAATTATGTACTACAAATTATTCTATTAAATTATTTTTATGTTACTAGTAATTCTTTTAACATATTTTGTTTTTCAAATATGGATTTTAGAGATTTCTACCCAGAGCTTGCGTTGGTGGAGTAAGGACATCGATGTTATCCCAAGAGCACTTTCATGGTCTAGGAAGGTGCCTATCCAAGAATTGGAGTCTTTCGGGCAGCTTTTTCCCGAGGCAAGTGTTCATTTTGTGATATCCATTCCTACTATTTGAGTATGATTATGGTTAACGCTTATCCACTTTCTGTTTGTATATTTTGTTAGGCGAAAGAAACAAACCATGATCTATATCCTACGAAAGCTGAGGCGCATTCAGAATGGTACACCAAAGGCATTAGGTATTTTAACTGGTATGCACCGAGACCTGCGCCTGTTGTTAACCATGGAGGGCTTTTTGAAGATTATCTGCATAAACGAGCAGAACTCCGTGCGAAAATACATCGTATAGACAATGAAGTTCCAGCGCCAGAGTCTTGTGATACTCTTCAGGATCGTGTTAGGACATTGCAAGGTATATGTAATGGTTTGTTGATGTTACCTGCAGAGGTCAACAGTTTGAGATCACGGGTCTACAAACTTGAAACCATTATTCAGGTTTGTTTATACCCTTAACTATATGATTCGTTATCCAAAATGTTTAGTCACTGATTCATGTACTTGATCTTTTGTATTACCCAGTATATTAAGAGAAAAATGAAGGTTGGACATATTCAGGACTCACTGGACAAGTTGATGAGAAAGAGCACAAAGAACCGGAAAAAGTAATTATCATTTAATTTTTCTTTACATGAATATCACAAGAGTTTAGTTTTCTGTTTGCTTACATTTTACTTAATATATTTACAGGATAAATTCGACAATCATTACAAAGATACTGATCTTGGTGATGAGTATTGCACAAATTTAAATCAAAATTTCCTAGATTTGTTAGAGTCAGCAATCCAGGATGAGTTTCTGAAAGATGATAAATTATCGTAGAAAGATGTCGAAGAGGTTTGTACAATTTTAACAATAATACATGTATATTGTCTTTTAAAGTTAATTCTAAGTTGGTCTGTATTTGTATTTTGTGCTATAGAAGGATTGTGTTTTCCACACACAGTTAAGGCAGGGGATATTGCGAGCATCACTAGTGGGTCCGGCTTACTAAAAGGCCTTTAAATCTCAAGGAACGCTCCGGCTTACTAAGGGGGTGTTTCGCTTAGCTTCTTGAAAGGAGCTTGTCGTATTTTTGAAAAAACGCACTTTTTACCCTAAGATAATAAGCACCTTATAGGAAGTGTTTGGACTAGCATGTTGTATTTTGCTAACAAAATAAGCCAACGAGCACTTAAATTAGTTTAGCCAAGTACCCTGTAACGCTAGAGGTAATAAATGCTGCTAATTAACAGCAATTATAATGTCTCAGATGACAAGGTTCTTTTTAACACTTATGTCAATCATAACTTACTTGACATATGTTAGCAATCATAATGATTTGAACAGGGGTAAAACTAAACTGAAATAACTATTTCTAGTAAACTTTAGTTAGAGCCGAAGTGTTTAAAAAAGCTTTAATGGAAAATTTTATTCTTTTGTTTATGTCATTTTTCGACCCGCACTTTATACATATACTGATATACGAGTCATAACATCTTCAGCCCTATAAAAAAGGTTAAACATTCACTATAGATGCTAATTTGGATGTCTTGTTGAACAAACTCTAAATTAAAAGAGGTAAAGCTTATTCGAATTCGGAAAATCTCATAACTCACTTTTCTAGCTTACACGTTTATCAACCTAAGCATCACTAGTGCTGCGTGTACTAGAACAGCTAAACAACATAATTACAAATTGGTAGAAATAGACNTCTTTTGTTTATGTCATTTTTCGACCCGCACTTTATACATATACTGATATACGAGTCATAACATCTTCAGCCCTATAAAAAAGGTTAAACATTCACTATAGATGCTAATTTGGATGTCTTGTTGAACAAACTCTAAATTAAAAGAGGTAAAGCTTATTCGAATTCGGAAAAGCTCATAACTCACTTTTCTAGCTTACACGTTTATCAACCTAAGCATCACTAATGCTGCGTGAACTAGAACAGCTAAACAACATAATTACAAATTGGTAGAAATAGACTTCTTACCTTTTCAACATTTTCGGCACACCAAGGCACACCAAGGCACACCATATGTAATGCCATTTGCATAATAAAGGGGGATGTCTCGAGAAAGAACTTTTGAGTCGAAAAATGGGCCGACCATCACCCAATCAGCATCTTGAGGTCTAAAGTGCCACATATACATAAACCATGCATCGATGTGCTGCGATTTTAAAGTAGGCATAAATTAATTACTACAATAGGAAAATGACATATTGTGACATTTCTAAAAATTCATGTCTTATATTTTAAATAATAGTTTATTTAATAACTATCCTATTTTAATAAATTAACTTCGTTGGAAGTTATCCATGTACATTCAATTCATTCGACCACAACTATACTATGTCCACCCTACATTTCATGTACTCCATTATTTTCTTTATAATCCTAATATTAAAAAGTAACTTTCACTTTTATTTTGGGAATTAATTACTTAAAACTATCGAAAACGTATAACTACGAAAGCATTCGTAGTAATAAAGTGAAAGTTATTGAAAAACCCATCATCTACAAAAATTATATTTTTATAATTTTTACAATTGTATTTCGTCACAATGGTACCATTAAAAGTTATTTCTAATTAACCCGGTACCCGAATTCGTCAAAACTACTCAAGCTATGCACTAAACGGTACCCCGTAAATCAAATGTGGGACAAAAATTATAACACCCCACCACCTTTGTGAGGTGGCCGGCCATAGTGTCCCTATGGACACTTGTTATACTAAAAATTCACCAACATTTTCCCACTAACACCAAATCTCATAACACTTTTTGCATGTACTAATTTAGATCAAAAATAAAATTTTTCCTACTCTCTTCTTGCTCCTCTCTTGGCTCGTTCCATTCTCAAGACCACAAGAAGATCAAAATTTTTGAAGAACAATAATTTACAAGTACTTATAAACATCCATTACAAGGTTTTGAAATATAAACCTATGGATTAGTTAGGGTTTTCTTCTTAATAAACTAGTAATCTTCCAAGTGAGTGATTCATTAAACTCTTCATGTTTTTGATATGTTTCTACATGTTCTAGTCAATTTTTACATGCATGCAAGTAGATGTAATTTGTACCACTCTAAAATTATGTTTTGTTAATTTTATGAGATATATATATAAGGTTTTGGTGTAGAGATTGTTTGATGTAATTTAGGAACCCATGACACCTTGAGGAGGTGTATGGTAGATTATGGGATTGTTGGAGTTGATTGATGATGAAATTGGATTGGTTATAGGATGAGAAAACCATTTTTGACATTATATATAAGCTTCTGGTCTTATTTTAAAAATACTGAAAACTCAGTAGTTTTGGACCCATTTTTGACCAAAGATAAACAAAATACACTTTAAGATGAAGCCATGGCCGAAAGAACGGGTAAAAACGGATTTATAATGAAAAAGTTATGTTAAAAACAAGTTATACCAAATTTATTTTGAACAATTTGGGACAGCCTGGACATTTTTATAAAATTTAGAAAACTCAGCAACTCATGACCTATTTTTGACAAGATACTCAGAAAGTTAAGAACAAAAGGAAACCATTGCAAAAAGAACGGACTAAAATGAGTTTGAAATGAGAAAGTTACGCTATAAACAAGTTACAAGTGTTTTCTTACATATCCTGAAATTGTGTTGCTGATGTAGTAAAGTTTTCCATGAAAACAGGCCCCTAACCCTCATTAAAATGTACCAACATGATAAAAATGTGTTAGTACTTGTTTAGAGCTAACCGGGGATATAAAATTCTTGAAAAACGGACTTATAACGAATTAGTTATGATTTTTCGAAAGTTATTGTTTCACTAAAAATACCAACAGCACATTACTCAGAAAATTTTCTGAGTATAAACAGGAACTATGTAAACACCCCTGTTTGGGCCGTTTTCAAAAGAAAATCAATAAACGTAAGATTACTACGTAAACAAGTATTAAGCTAGTTTATATCATTATATCCAACTTAATCACTTAAGGTATGAATAAACAAGTGCTTAATACATCTCATGATCAAAGGGGTATTTAATTAATTATTACAAAGTTTATTTAATTATATAAACATATTATATATTTTTTGAAAAACAATTTTGGTAATAAAGAAAAATGATTTAATCATACTAAATATATGAATTCAAATTTTTAACCAAAATCAGTTGGTTTTTCACCAAATAAACTTTCCCCACAAAAAGACAAATTTTCTGGCCGTTACAGCTGGGCGGCCTCCTTAATTTTAAGGGGGCCGGCCACAATTAAGGGGACCGGCACGCTCCCTGTGTCAGAAAATGTCAGAATATTTCCCTATAAATACCACCTTAATTCTGGTATTTTTCCTCACCTTTTGCACGAAAATTTTCAGATCTAAATCTCTCTAAACATCTTCCAAAACCCTTCAATCATTAGATTACTAATCCTTGTTTCAAGTGATTCAATCCCCTCACATCCATCCTCATCCAAGTGCAAAAGAAGAATACTCCTTCAACAACAAAGTTCAAGAAGTATTGTAGTGTAGTTGTGTATATTGTGTACATTATTTGTAAAGTTGTGTTGTGCTTGTAATAAGTAGTTTAGGAGAAGTAGAAGTTGTGTAGGGAGAAGAAGTTGTGTAGTAGTGAAGTGGTATGAAGTAGTGACGAAGTTGTGGTTTGCTCAAGTTGTGTAGAAGTTGTGAAGAAGTCGTGAGATTGGTT
>LBNU01029821.1:40695-61865 GCA_014162995.1 Artemisia annua
TATTCCCTGTGAGAGAACGATCAATCCCCCGGTACTTGCCACTTCACTATACTACATCGGTCAGGTACACTGCCTGGTGGGGATTGCAAGCTTCTCGAGATCCCTCGAGAAGTAAAACGTAGTGCGTGTTGCAATCCACGCGCATCAACTTGTGTTTACAAAATGGTGACCTAACAAGTGGTATCAAACGCCAAATAGTGTTTTCGTTGGTTACTCAGTGCTTTTCTCTCTTGTATAAGAAAGAAAACACTTCGACTCGTTGGATATTTTCGATATTGTATAATCTCGAAAATTTTGTGGCATTTTTTCGAAAATTTTGAATTTTTGAGATCTTTTCTGGTTTATCGAAATCTTTTGATTTTCGAGATCCTTAGAAAACTTTCGAAATCCTTTCATAATTTTCGAGAACTTTTCAAATTACCACTACTGAAAATTTTCTCGAAACTTTTGCAAATTTTTCTCGATAAAATTAATTTTTTCGAAATCTTTTGTAAACTTTCGAAATCTTTGGAAATTTTCGAAATCTTTTGAACTTTGACTGATTCTCAAGATATTGAACATTTTAAGCTTTGGAAACATACTTGGGATAGTTTTCGAGAATTGGAGTATTGGCATAACATTTACACCTTCTACAAGATCCATTTACACACAAGTCATTCATCATGTCTCAACCACCGTACTATAATCTTCATCAACAACAACAATACCATCAAACACAACAATTTCGTCAACAACAGCAGCAGTATCTTCAACAACAAAACCCACAATCATATTCATATCCAAATCATCAACACCATGTCATGATGCATCAATATCAACAGCTCACACCACATCAACCATTTCCAATGCAACAAATCACTCAACCGCCAAAACAAACTCATTGGTTTGACCAAATGTGTGAAGTCATCACTACTCAACAATCAAGGAATGAAGCAGGTTCACTTGACACACCACCTATGCTAACACCGGGAAATTATGTTCAGTGGTCAAGTCGATTCCTCCGATTTCTTGAACTCAAGAAACCACATGGCATCTACATTCGGAAAGTTATCACGAAAGGTCCATTTGTCAATCCTTCAAATTTTGTCCCCGGTGATCCAACTGCTGATCCACCACGACCTGATGCAATACTAACTCTTACTGATGATCAACTAAGTGCTGAACAAATTCTTCACAAAGAGGCAGACAAGTATGCCATGATCTACATACTTCAGGGAATACCGAATCCGATCTTTCGAAGTGTCGATGCACAAAAAACTGCTAAGGCGATGTGGGAACATGTTCATCTATTAATGGAAGGTACTCAACTGAATAAGGAAGACATGGAATCAAAGCTTTATATAGAATACACTAACTTCATGATAGAGCCAATGGAATCACTTGAATCATATTATCACCGCTTCACAAACATCATTAATGACCTCGATCGAAACCATATCATCATACCAAAGATTGGGATCAACACGAAGTTTTTAGGATGTCTTGGGCCTGATTGGCAGAAGTATGTGACCTTTGTTCGACAAACAAAGAATCTTCATGAGACACCATATGGTTTGTTGTATGATTATCTGAAACACCATCAACATGAAGTGGACAAGGATCGCGCTCTCAGAGGAAACCAACCAACACCTCCATCTTCAAACTCTTTGGCGCTCATTGCTCAGTCTAATGTCTCTCCTTCATCACTACAGCAAAGTGCCTACTATCCTGAACAGGCTTATCCCAACTACTCATCTCCTACATCTCAGTACTCCTCTTATGATTCTTCAGTACAATCTCCTGCTAGTCAGTTTACCTCGTATGAACATAATGATCCCTTGTACCCACAACCGAACAACAATGATGATGCTGATGATGAGGACTTNATCACTACAGCAAAGTGCCTACTATCCTGAACAGGCTTATCCCAACTACTCATCTCCTACATCTCAGTACTCCTCTTATGATTCTTCAGTACAATCTCCTGCTAGTCAGTTTACCTCGTATGAACATAATGATCCCTTGTACCCACAACCGAACAACAATGATGATGCTGATGATGAGGACTTCAACAGTCTTAACCAAGGAATTGCACTCATTGCTCGAGCTTTCAGCAAATTCTCGAACAAGTCCAACAATCGTCTACGCACATCCTCAAACACAAGGAATCAAGCAGTCATTAACGATGGTCGTGTTGAAGTTCAGAATCGTAACAGTGGGAGATTTGGATCAGGAAGGTACACGGGAAGCTCAAATTTTGGACAACGGTTTATGAACAATGAAGGATTTAGGAACAATGGTGGTGTCCCTCAGAAGAAGGCTGAAATTGTGGAAACTGGGAACACTGAATCTGGGAACACAGTCATCAGATGCTACAACTACAATGGGGTCGGTCACTTGGCAACTACGTCCTTCACCAAGAACTCAAGGCAGCAAGTACCACAAGCAGGCATTACTTCTAGCTCTCAAAGATGAAGCCCGTAGCAGCAACAACGCTAACGACAACAGCTTCATGGCCAATGCACACTCAGATGATGATATGGAAGACTTGGAAGCTGCTTAATGCTCATGGCCAACATGCATGAACTTCACATGAGTGACACAGGCCCAGTGTATGACACTGATGGTCTGTCTCAGGTAACTGACTTTAACTCATGCCTGATACATGAAATTGCTTCCCCATCTGCGTCTGCATCTGGCAAGGACCGCAGTGTTCAAAATGACCTATTGTTATCTACACTAACAAATAATCAAATGAGCACAAAAGTTATATTTGATGATTATGATCAAATTAACCCGGTTGTTACATTTGATGATTCGGACAATGAAATTGTTCATGATAACAAGGTTCCTTTAAACTCTCTGATCCTGTGCCTGTTACAGATTCAGAACTTAAGACCCTTCTCATGACTAGCCAATCTCAGAATATCAAATGTCAAGAACTTAATGCGAGATTAAAAGAAAAGATTGCATTGTTAACTAGGGATCTTGGGTGCTACGAATTTCAACTGGAAAATGCTGAAAAAATTGCAAATCGTGAAAAATGCTTTGAGGCTGCTTTTCAAAAATCTTATCAAAACAAAAAAAGATTTAGAACGTCAAATCGCTAAAATAATGAAAGAAAAAAATCTTTTAACCTCTGATCTGGAACAACAAGCATTTGAACATAAACAACAAATTGCTAAACTTGATGCGCTGATTTTAAAAACCAAAACCGAGTTCTCAAATTGCCAAACTGAGTTCAGGGAACATAAACATAAATCCAGAGAAAGAGAAAAGAAATACCTTGATGAGATTGTTGAATTGGAGCACAAACTTAAAGAATTTCAAACTATTGTATATAAAACGGGAAATTATGTCACATCAATTCAAAAGTTTTCCGTTAAACATACAAACAATGGGCATGGTTTTGCTATTGGTAGTGAATCACCATGTTTTTTAAAGGTAGCACTCAAAGAGATTCCAAAGTTGTACAGTGGAACTCATTTTTTTGATGAAACGGTTGTTCGTGCTGTTGTATATGACTGTGAAGAAGAAAATGATATCGAAGATGAGAGTCGATCAAAAATGGAAAATGTTAAATATAACATACCTTTTGATTACAAAAAAATGCCAAAAATTAATGAGATTTTCACTCCTCAAAAAGAGAAATCTGAACTACCAGGGTATATTCTACCACCTCTAGATGTTACTTCCAATGTGGCTCCTGCTAAACCAGCGGTTCAAATAAATGGTCCTTTACCAACAACCGAAAAACTTCAACCTCTTCTCACTCGTTGTCGCGTACTTAGGTATTTTGACACGTTTAAGGAAGATATTGAACTTTTAGACAAAGCAATAGAACGCAATTCTGAAATAACAGTTTTTACTATTATTACTCCATATGAACGTGAAAAACGAGATGTGTTTCAAAAACAATTTTTACCTCTTGTTCAACACTTGTGTCTATGTGCAAACCGCTGGGAACAGGAAATACAAAGAGAAATTTCGTCTATGATGGGTATTTTTCATGCAACTGAACAATCAATTTTGGAACAAAAACATCGAAATCAATTTTTACAAAAAGAATCTGATTGACTCTTGGAACGTGTTCTTAGCGCTGATGTAATATCTGTGGTTATGAATTCTCTTTATGAATCTGGTTCTTCTATGCTTGTTGATGATCATTGTGCTGATATTGAGTTGTTAACTAAACAAGTTGAGACATTAAAAGATAAAAACGTTTATCTCCGAAAACACAATGATGATGTGCAAAACAAACTTTCAAATGAGATTTTCCAACTCAACAAAAAGCTTGAATGGTGTCAAAACCAAAGTCTTGATTTCGAACTGGAATTGCAAAATCTAAAAACTTCAACATATTTTCAAAACGAAAATGAGGAATTAAAAAGCCAAATTTCAAAATATGAAAAGGAAATTGCAAAATTGCAAGAAGTTACAGAATTTTGGCAAAAGTTTCGTGATGAATATTTCCGTACTAATAGACAACTCGACAGCGACATTCAAGATAAAATGCACATGATTATTGAGTTGAAAGAGAAAATACGTAAAGTTGAAAAAGGGAAATCTGTGAACACTAGAGTAATTGCACCAGGGATGTACTCATTAGACATAACAAACGTAGCACAACAAACTAAGAAGTCTAACTTGGATCCTTCCACTTCTACAGGAATAGTTGCCACTCCTAGCGTTAGCAGATCCAAGCGTAAAAGTATGAAATGGAAGAATAGGATTTTGCAACGTAAAAGAGGGACACTAGAAGCCACTGAAGTAGAAGAACACCCTAGGACTTTGAATAAAACTCATCCTGCACTAGATTTAGATTCTGAGTTGGCAAATTGTAATCCTAATCTTTGTGTAACGAATGATGAACCTTTGAATGTTTTAAATGTTGATGCTTCTTGTGTGTTTTGTCGTAATAGTATGTTATCTGGTAATCATTCTAAATGTGTTGCAAGTTCTCTTTTATCTCGTTTTAAGAAACGTACATTAGGCAGAAAATCTAGGCCCACTAATGCTTCTAAATCTGTGCTAGGACCTATGCCTTGTGTAGTTTCTACGAATGATGTAGTCAACCCAGTAGTTGCGAAACATACCTCTAGGGAAAAGACAACCTTAACTGAATTTGATAAAAAGAAAGCTAAATCTAGTTGGAATTGGCAACGTTGGTTACAAAGGACACATAACGTTAAATGGATTCCTAAAATGCTTAATATGTGTGCTTCTAACCCAACGGAACCCACAACTTCATTGGGTTCCACCCTTACCATTGTACCATCGTTGTCTCTTTCATGTGATGCAGGTGGTGCAAATTGTTCTCTGGATTGTTGATAGCGGATGCTCCTGACACATGACAGGAAATCTCAAACTGCTTAAGAACTTTGTCTCAAAGTTTATAGGAACTGTCAGATTCGGGAATGATCATTTCGCTGCAATTATGGGGTATGGGGACTACGTCAGTGGGAATATCAAAATTAGTCGTGTTTATTATGTCGAAGGCCTTGGTCAGAATCTCTTCTCAGTTGGTCAATTTTGTGATGGTGATCTGGAAGTTGCATTCAGGGAGAAAACATGCTTTGTTCGTGATTTACAAGGAAATGATCTTATGTCCGGCTCACGTGGAAACAGTCTTTATACAATTTCAATGTCAGACATGACCGCGTCCTCTCCCATATGTTTACTTTCAAAGGCGAAATCGTCAAAATCCTGGTTATCGCACCAACGCATGTCTCATCTCAACTTCCGAACTATGACTGATCTGGCTCGCCATAAACTAGTAGATGTTCTTCCAAGGTTCTGATATGCAAAAGATCACTTATGTCCCGCTTGTGAACAAGGAAAGAGCAAACGTGCACACCTAAACTCCAAACCAGAACCGAGCACTGATCATGGTCTTCAACTTCTTCATATGGATTTATGTGGACCAATTCGCGTACAAAGATCAAGATCCTTCAATGATTATCATCTTTCTCACGAAAATTCAAGTCCAACTCCGCAACACTGTCAGAATCATAAGAACGGACAATGGAACTGAATTCAAGAACCAAACCCTTCGTGATTATTTTGAGAAAGTGGGAATTGAACATCAAACCTCGATTGCACGGACTCCCGAACAGAATGGAGTGAATTAAACTCTCAATCCACGTTCTTGATCTCAAAACTGTAAGTGAATTCACGTTTGTTAGCTTATTCTAAGATATGGTTTTCAAACAATTAGATTTTAGATGGCTAGATTTCGTGTAATTTAGATTTGAAGAACTAGGGTTTTCGAAAATTTAGTATCTTGTGTATAAATGTGTTTTAGGCTTAGAAGTCTTAGGGCTTTTGTTTCTAAACGTCTTATAATCATATCCCTATTGCCTAATTACAACAGTTTACTCGATTGGTGTGATTTCGAAAATTAGGGTTCATGTCGAATTGGGTATTTGTAAATGAGTGTTGTTTTTGTTGATATTATTGGTGGGATTTGATTGTTTGTGTGTCTATTACATATCTATGCCTGTTAATTGTACCAAAACATCCAATTGCATGTTCTAGATAATTAGGGTTCATGTTCATATTTGGGGTTTTTCGTTTGAGTGTTCTTGAGCCTAATTAAACTGTCAAGATGTGTTCTATTATGTGTTAATTGATGTAATTGTGTGTTTTCACTTCATGA
Source organism: Artemisia annua (assembly GCA_014162995.1). Classification (NCBI taxonomy): domain Eukaryota; kingdom Viridiplantae; phylum Streptophyta; class Magnoliopsida; order Asterales; family Asteraceae; genus Artemisia; species Artemisia annua. Next base: position 47,333 of record LBNU01029821.1, read on the forward strand.
TTTCTCGTGAATAAAGTTCTAGATAATTTCATGTCTCGCTAATTTTCGAAATCTTTTGTGTATTGCCTATTTTTGTTTCTAACTGTTGATTATCAATCTAAATACAAGCTTCATTCAAAAGATACAAGGATTTCTCACAAAACGTACGACTACAAAGATTTCGAAAAAATTCTTGTATAAGAATTTTTACGAGAAAATTTTTTGAGAAAATTATCGAAATCTTTTCTCCAAAATTTTTTCGAGATCTTTTAAAATTTTCGAGATCTTTTCTTTTTCGAGAAAATCTTGAAAGATTTTGAAATATCTCATTAAAATTTTCGAGAAAATATTATTTCGAGATCTTTTCAGAGATTATCGAGATAATGTAAATTAAAGTTATCGAAATCTTTTACTATGAAGTTATCGAAATCTTTTGTGAACAGTAACTTTTTCGAAATCTTTCCTTGGAAATTTTTCGAAATCTTTTTGTCCACAAAATTTTCGAGATCTTTGTTTCTGATAGCTTTCGAAAACTTTGTTGGACATATTTTCGAGATCATGTATATCATATTTATTGAGTATTCAAGTGTTTGTAAAATTTTGAAAACTTGTATGATTGAATGAACTCTCATGTATATGTATATTGTGAGAACGTTAGTTAAATTGTGATTGTGTTGCGTTAATTAACATGTTACCTTATGACTTGTATGCATTAAATGAAATATCATCTAAGTTACATGTTAAGTAATAATACCATCATTTATCACATATTAATTAACTGGACCATTATTGCATCAAATATGTCATTGAATATCAAATGTGAACTCCGACTAATGACTAACACATCTGAATGTTTGATTTCATGACATGACACTTTCAGAACACAAATGGCTCAACAAGACGAATCAGTCCCACAACAACAACAGAACCTCCCACTACTCACACTTGGTGAATTTCTTTCTCCCGACTACAACGTAAAGTTTGACCAGAACAATCTTCGCATCGACTTCAACAAACTGAGCATACCAGATGACACATGCAAGATTGTCAAGAATATTCTTCTGGCTCATCCGTGCAAACCTCTCCTCACCAAATCCGCATCAGTACCAACTTTCTACATCCATCAGTTCTGGCACTCTGCTAAGGCCAACTTGGACGACAGATCTTTCACAGTCAAGCTGGAACGTCAAGAATACAACATTGACTACGACACTCTTCGTGTAGCTCTCATGATACCAACCTATGATGAATATCATCCGATGCTGACTGAATTCAAAATCTTGGACTATTTCATTGACCTTGGTTATGACATTCCTGACAATGAATCACTCACACTCTTGTCAAAGTTCAATGTCAAATTTCTGCCTCAACCATGGAGAACCTTCTACATGCTGATTGTCAGATCAATTTCAAGAAGAAGGAATGGTCATGAGCATCCAAGGCTGGAACATATGCAAGTATTTTGGGGAATGATGATTAAGACTCTGATCAACTTTGCAGCACCTATAATGAGTGACATACTCCATCACATTCACACCGGTGACAGAGCTGTTATTCCATTCATCAGATTCACCAAACTGCTCATCGGATACTTGATTGAGAATACTCCCGAATTTCTTCAAAGGTTGTTAGACATGACTGAACCAAGAGAAGCAATGATTGAAGACCCAACGATCTCCTTTGTCAAGTCCATCAGGTTCACTCCAAAGAACAAAGGCATAAGAATTCCAGATTACCTCCTGGATGATGAGATCAGAAAGACTCACAACTACAGAATCTATGATAAAGCATTTAGGGAAGGTAAAGTTGGTGTCACTGAAAAGGAAGATGAACCAGCTTCTATTGTTCGTACCCGAAGCAGAAGGGGTGGCAAGTCAGGCAGCTCTAGCTGTACTACAACTTCCAAACCACCAAAGCCAGCACAAAAGCCACCCACCAGGCCAAGAAGGAAAGCTGCACCCAAGCAGATTCCTCTGGATGAACCATGTGCCTCTTCATCAGAAACAGAGACTGAATCAGACTTTGTCTCTGAATCAGATGAAGAAGCTGATTTTGAAAGAAGGTCAAGAGCACCAGATGACAAGGAAGAACAACTTTACGAAGAAGAAGAGTTTCCAAGGCTTGAACAAACGATTCAAATAAGCAAGGAAACTGCTGAAAAGGAACAAAGAAAAGGTACAAGCTTGACAATCAATGAACCAAGTGATGCTCAAGATGAAGGTGATCAAGAACCTCCTGCTATTCCACTGGTTGACAAACGAAAACTCAAGAGTATCGTGGTCGACACCAGGGGAGATAAGAAGAAGAAAGATAAAGAATTCAGAGAAGCTGCTCGTCTGAATCTTCTACACCAACAACCTCACCAAACACCGCAAAATCTTCAAGAACAAGAGGTTGGCTCCAGTAGCACTGCAGTTCCCCAGACAGAAACCGAACAACGTGATTCAGAAGGGAACATTATTATGCAAGAAGCTACAAACGAGAAGGAACAGACTGAGCTCACACTGACGATTTCATTGCTCAAACAGAGAAAGAGGACGCATTCAAGAAGAAAGTTCAAGAGGAGACAGAAAGGTTGCTTCGTGGACTCGATCAAGACGAAGAACCTTTCGACACTGATGAACTCATCAACAGTCCTCCGCACTCATCTTCAAAGAATCCCCCGACTCCAAAAGAAACACCTCCAAGGGATCCCTCACCTCCTCCATCAGAACACGAGCACAAGTCATCTTCATCTTCATCATCACATCACTCACCACCACCACCAGCAAAGAAAACACCCAAAGACAAATCAGACAAGAAGAAAAAGGGAGGCAAAGCAGCTTTGACAGCATCAAAGCGGATCAAGAAAGCTCTAGATCTGGCAAGGAAGAAGAGGAAACAGACACAACAGCCATCCGGAGATCTAAAGGACCAAGTTCGAAAGCTCTCCAAACAGGTCAAGACTTTGACATCACAAGTCAAAGATCTCCAGGATAATAGTGAGCTGGCTAACAAGCTACTACAAGCTGACATGGACGAGATGATCCGGAATTACACAACTGAATATCTGAATGATAATCTCGCTGCAACTGTCAAGCCGGCTGTGTCTTCACTTATTGAGCCGATTCACACAACGTTGAACAACAGAATCAAACAAACCATTGAAAGAATGCTTCAATCTACTCCATTCTACCTCCAAACTGACAAGCCTCCACCAACACCCGAACAACTTCCTATCGAACAACTTCGAGACTTGTTAGCTGCAAAATTGAGGAAGAAGGAGCAGAAAACACCTGATGAAGCAACAATGTTTGAGGCTCTTCAAGCTATTGCCTCAAAGGAATCTTGCAAAGTGGCTGCTGGACAACACAAACGACCCAGGCAAGATGATGACCCTGACTCTGATCCGAAAAGCAAGAAATCAAGGAAGTCAGACAAACCATCTTCATCTCACCAGCCCCGCAAGACCTCTAAGGCTCCTCCTTCCAGACAAAGAACTCCAGCATCCGGGTCAGCACCAAAGCAATCAGAGGAACCCTTCGAGCTTCAACAGCTAGATACTCAGGAAGAAAACGAAACAGCGATACCTGAATCAGAAATTCCTTCATTTCAAGCCGGTCCATCTGACACTACCAAAACTAAAGAGAAGAAGAGGTCTTCAAGGACTAAGAAGTAGAAACAACAGACAACTCAATTCTATTGGCTAGACATGGACGAAGCTCGTGACTCTGAATGGCTAACTACTATGATCAAGGCACAACCACCACTTGAGGCTAACGAACCACTACCGGGTAATACTTTGCAGATGACTCAGAGTATTATGTCGGGCCTTCAAGTTGAAAGGTTGAGAAAGTCTGAGCTAAAGCGGATCAATCGTGAAGCCATGGATTTCCTCAAGAAAAGATCAGGAAACAAGGTTGAATTGGACTACCACATGGAGAACATAGCCTGTGCACTACCTGGCTCGTTCGACTGGCTTAACCCTAAATCTAATGTCGATACCGATACAAAGAAAACCTACTTCACCGACTGGACAAAACCTCTACCACTACTTGGCTTTCCAGAAAAACCAAAGATCCTATTCAGACGCTTCTTCAACAATGACTTTCGATACCTCCAGACTGCCCACCAGACCTCCAAGGAGCGATATGCATCTTCACTCACACTGTCTACTCCAGCTGCCCGATATGAATTGCCAGACATTGAAGAGTTCGCACCAATCTACTGCAAATCAGTTGCTGAATACAACAAAGACGCTCTTCTGGGAATTCAACATTGGCCTGAAAGACGAAGGCTCGGCTATACACACAGACTTCATCTAAAGTCAAGTGAAAATGTGAAGTACCCACAGCGTATTGTTGCTGTAATGGAGATCTTGGAAGATAGGAGATTTGGCTACACTTTCATGAAGGAAATCATCATGAAGAGACAAGATGAGAAGCGGTACAAGTTCAATGAAGCAGACATCCCAGAGCTAAACCGTAATGACATTGAAGATATGTATCTGCTAAAGGTACAAGGAAAGCTAATCAACTTTGAAAGAGACACTCAGTACAACTTCATCGCATCTCTCCTACTCTACATCAGACGATTGATTGTTCAAGAAAGAGTGGAAGATCTCCAGCTGGGAGTTGAAAGTTATCAGAACACCATCAACCTCACTAAACCACAACTCCTAATTCCAGAAATCTCAGGGATATCACAATACACTCTCGTACAACAACCGGCATTTGGAATCACATACCTCAACAGCAAAAACAAGATTCATTTCATGCGGTTCGATGAGATTCCTAAATTTTGTGATGTCACACTTCAGAGAATTCGTGATGGGTTAGCTGAAAGGTTGGAGGATGAGAAGAAAAGGCTGAAAGAGGGTCAGGCAACCAGATTGAGCTAGGTGGACAGCAGAATGCGTTACAGAAACTTTGTCCACAAGATTGAAAGAAAGGCTATATCGTGCGACAACCAGATCAGACTGGTTGGAAAGTTATATTGGGGTTCGACCATTAACTCATATTTTCGGTCTTGACATTTCCGACCGACTGAACTCATAGTTCACTGTCTTCGATGCTTAAGCTCTGCACCATTCTTTCTGGTATTAACATTTCCAATATCTTTCTAATATATCTGTTTGATTTGTATACAACCGGGCTTGTGCACACATAACAGTGTACAACCCGAACTTTGTAAAGAAAGGACCCTGTGGTACGCATCAGTGCTACAATCCTAATATAAGGAGCGAAGGCTTCTTACTTTTGAGTAGATTTAATCAAACCTTTCAGTATTTTTCAAATCTGCTCAAAAGACAAGTATTAAACCTCAATAAGGAATCACTTGTTGAGGGGGAGTACTTGAATCAAAACATCATTCTTCAAATCTTAATGTATTGATTGATTTCTTCCCATAAGACTCAAAATGCATATTTTAATCAAAACCGTTTACAAAAAACAACATTTGATATGCTATTTTTGAGGGGGAGAAAAAGAAAGTGATAAAAATATGATGTCAAAATGTCTTATCTCATACGAGCTCGACTCAGAATTGACCCACGAATTGACGAAACATCAAATGTCAGTATTCGAAAGGATTTATCAAAGTAGAAAGTACCGTTTCGAGAAACTCTTTTTAGTTGTTTACCATGACGGGTCTAACTTCCTTTTAGGAATGTTAACAACATCAAGTTAGTTATTAGGGCTAGTTATCACCTAAAGCTGATAATGCATCCCTTTAACTAAACAACGTAAACGTGTCCCTCGGGTACATAACTATTAAGATTGGATCAATTCAAAAGTGCCGACTCTTCCCGCATGTGCAAAAGTTCTTCAAAATTCATAAGCACATGTGCAGGGGGAGTATTTCATAAGAAATCCAAAACCTCAAAGTGTTAACAAAAAGTTTTACACTCTAACACACTTTGAGAGATTTTCAATGATTTGGTTCAAAGGCATCAATAGGATAGTTATCGAGTTACAAGGTGACTAAGGATAGGGATAAAACCGTCCTATGATCCGCCTAAACCAGAGGGATCTACCCAAGGACATCACTGTTGATCCCAGTTGAGCAATTGATCTAGTATTATTATCTTAGATAAACCAAGACAATAATGTATAGAAGCTGACTTGTTACAAACTTAATCAATATGCGGAATTTATTGATTAACTTAAGAGGAACACAAACACAATGATATCACCAATTAAACACTTCAATATATTAAATACGAGCACCCTGAATAGTGCTAGGGTTTTGCAACCTTGAAGTGAATACAATGCTAGAATAATTTGTACTCTAGTCTAACCCTAGGATCTCCTTTTGTACACCAAGGAACCCTACAGGCTTACAACGACTTCCTACTCAAGACTATGATCTTCTAACATTATAAAATATTACATAATATCTATACTATAAATACAAATATTCGTACATAATCTTATCACACAAGCAGCAGAGTCTCAGCAGTATTCTTCCAGCAGTAGAGTCTCAGCAGTAGTCTTGTCTGGCAGTAGAGATTTTACACTTAGCAGTAGACTTGACTAGCTAGCAGCAATCTTGCAACCAGAAGTAGAGTTACTTCAAAACCCAACAATCCTCCCCTAAACTTGATATTTTCCCTGAAAATATGCAAGTTTCTTATAAGCTCAAACAAACACCAGGAGGATGCTTTCAAACACTATATCTTCTTCTCAGCTTTTCACACTCTCTAGAATTCTGCTGCACTATCCTGTCAAGTAAGTCTTGAAGATGAGGAGTTACTTCTTCACATCTGAGCTTAGAAGCAAGCATTACAGTAAGAACTCCAGCTCTCAATGGATACTCCTTTTCAGTAAGCATGAACACATCAACTCCAGCCTGAGTAGAAATATGATGAACATCACTTGAGCTATAATGCTTCCACAATGTAGTCATATTATCTGCTTCAAACCTCCAATATCTGTCACTTGAGTCTGGATTATACATTCTTTGAAAATGTACCCATAACTCCATAGCCTTTACACTTACTGGATCTTCAAACTTAAACTTAACTTGTGTCAAGCCCCATAGAGTGTTCAGATCTGTCCTGTCACAAGATCTTACAAGATCTTCAAAATCTCTGTAAACTTCAACATCACCTCCAACTCTGATAATTTTCCAAGCTTCACCAAACTCATCCTGTACAATTTCCCAATCAGCAATTGGATGTCTAGCTTGAAGTGGCTCAACAAACATGTCATCTGGTTCAACCACCAAAAATCTATCATCAGTCTTATCAGAGGTCTTTTGAAGTGTTTCAGGTAATTCAGTAGACTTAGATCCTTCAACTCTTGACTTCTTGGCTCTTTCTCTGCTAGCTGCCATATGCTCATCAAAATCTTTCTTCCACTCAGCCTCTTCCTTTGAGCCCATTCCAACAAACATCTTATTCCTCTTATATCCAGAATAGTAATGAAGTCTAACTGCATCATTCCCCATTCCTTTGAATTGGCTCATCTTCCAACCACACTGAGCACATAAATATTGTTTCATTTGAGATATGATCTGAGCTTCTGTAGGCCTTCTTTTTCTCTTTTGCTTGCCTTTGATTACATTTGACACATAGTCAAAAGCTTGATCATTAATAATTCTAATGAAATCATACAACTGTGCAGTCTTTTGCTCTGTGGTTAAAGTAACATCAGCATGAACTTCTAATGCTTTCTTGTTGACCTCAGGATTTTTCTTTATCAAATAGTCAACTTCTTCAGGTGTAGGCTCATAGTCATATACATCATTCTTTGAATTTGGCTCACCCTCTTCACTTCTTCTGGATTTCAAAGCTGCAAGAACTTCATGTTCTGCTAGCAGCCTAGCTTGTTCAGCATCCACATCATCACCTTCTATTTCAATGTCATCCATAGCAACCTGTATAGCCAAAACTCTATCAGCCTCCACAAGCTTCTCTCTAGGCCAAAATTCCTTAGGCAATTTCTTATATTCTTCTTCTTCATCACTAGAACCAGAAACAGCTTCTTCAACCATCTTTCCTTTTCCTTTATCAGTACTTGAAGCAACTGGTTTTACCTTTGGAATTGTTTGTGAAGGTTCTCTAATCAACACTCCTTTTGTGGGTAATAATGATACATGGATTGGTTGTGAAAGGGATGTTGGTTGAGATGGTGTAGATTTAATTGGTTCAGGTTGAGGTGGTTGTGATGTATGCTCAGTTGGAGATTTTTCTTGAAGCATTAGCAAAGCATTAGCAACAGAGTTCTCACCTGATCCAGCAGCAGAGTTACTAGCAGTAGTCTCTTTAGCAGCAGACTCTGGAGCAACAGTCTTAGCAATCTTTTCCATCACAGCTTCTTGATTATCCTTATTCACCACCACATACCTATCTACATTATCACTACTTTCCACATGATCATCACCCTTAGCCTCCCCTGAAGCTAAACCAGCATCATCAATAACACCTGCATCAACATTTGTCTCTAAAGCAATAGCAGCAGAGTCTTCTATAGCAGTGTTCTCAGCAGCAGAGATTAGAGCAGCAGAGTCATCATTTGCAATATTTTGAATTTCAACCCCAGCAACATTTTGAGTACCCCTAATTTCCTCCCCTGAACCTGTGCCATTCCTCCCCTGTTTGGAAGCATCCTCTCCCAAACCAGCAGCAGTGTTAGCAGAAGAAACTTGTTGTTGTAAGGACTCCATTTGTTGCTTCAATGTATTGATCATGGTACCCTGAGCAGCTGTGAGACCTTCAAGAGCATGTACTTTGGATTCCAAGTTTTGACACTTGGTTTCCAAAGTGGTACATTTATCCATCAAAACTTTAATTTGTTCCAGACTAGCCTCATCACTTCGACCTGTGTTACCTGGTCCGAGAGGTGAATCATTGACAATGACATTTTGTACAAGAGGGGGTGCCATCAATTCAATTTGTTCAATTCTGTCCTCCTCACTTCGGGATGTGTGACCTTCCCTGAGAGGTGAATCTTGGGACATAAACTCAGTACCAAACCTAGTTTGATCACCTGAGCCCCCTATGTTTTCCATTTGGCTAGGGAATCCATCACCTGTGTTTGACTCATTAGAATCATTCACATTAGATGTTGCCTTGGATTGGGTCTTATTTATGTTAACACTATCCTGCTCTGCTGCTAAGCTAGAAGCAGTAGTGTTAGCCCTCACCAACATGTCACCTCCATCACCTGTGACAGCCCCATCTGGTACAATATCCATCCTAACACTGGTCTGGGGTAACTCAGTGTTCTTAGAGGCTTTCCTACGTTTGTAGGTCTTTAAAGGTTGTGGGGATGGTGATTCAAAAGTGGGTGTGTGTTGGGAATCAGTGGGAGTTCCTGATCCTTCACCCTGAGCATTTTCAATAAGTTCCACCATATAAGGAGTAAGTGGTGTAACTGCTCCAGAAAATTCTTTATTAACCTTGCCCAAAAAACTAAAAGACACAGATCCCATTATTGTTGATTTATAAATAGCCCTATGGGATCTGGTTGTTTCAATTTGATCATTTATAAACAATTGGATAAACCTGGGATAAAGCAAAGATTTTCCTTTTTCTTTAACACTAAAAACAATGCCCTCAAAAATCATGTTTGAAAAATTAAATGGGTCTCCTGTGCTTAAACAAATCATAGCAGATGCTATGGTTGCATTAATCTCATTCCACCCAGTTGTTTTAGGACTCAAACAATGTAATAAAGTATGGGCTAAAAATTTTCATGGAGTAGAAAAAAGACCTTTTTGAAATTTTAGACTATTGTCTTTCTTCTGATAACCCAGTTCTGCCAAACCATCAAAAAGCTCATTCCTTGCAAGACACTTTGTTCCTTCTTCATCATCAAAGAGCAAGGTTGTTCTAATAGAGGCTTCAGAAATGATTACTTTTTGATCATCAACATATGCCCTCACACATAGTTCCCCCTTCAAAGTTTTGACTTTGCCAGTATGCCAAAATTGTTTGATGTGAGCAGCATAGATGGTAGGATTCACAGTTAATGCATACTTAAGAGATGTAGCTTTAAGAAAGTTTGCCATTTCTGTGAATTCAGCAGGTATAACATCTGTGTCAAGTTCTGCCACAATGTTATGACTTTTTGCCCATGTACGATCGATATCCATGATTTAGGGTTCTTAAGATTTGGGGATTTTGAATTTGGATGATAGTGGAGAGTGGGTTGGTTTCTAAACTGCAATTCGTGGTTATTGTGTAGGGAAAAAGTGATTCAATTAGGTTATAAACTGCTTTGTGGAAGTTACATAACCGTCCCTCGACTTTAAGTTGTAGCAGCAGACACCCAGCAGCCGAGTCATATAACTAGCAGCAGAGTTGACTACTGCTTATGAACCCAAGCAGTAGTTTGACTTTTCTTGGACAAAAAGTCAAGAATCGAACCAAATCTCTTCAATAAGAGGCAGTTACCAAAAATTGAATACCAATCACCAACTCCTCATTAATTACCATAACTCCCAATTGATCCTCAATAAAAGGGGATCAAATCCAATTGATTTTCCAAGCAAACCCTAATCACTTCCAAAAACACCACAAAACTTAATCAATATCATCAATCTTTTCCAAAACAAGAAGAATGTCTAACAACAGAGATAGAATCAACATCTCTTCAGACTCTTCAGACTCAGAGTCAAATAATCTACCCTTTGCACCATATCTACCACCATATCGACCACCCAAATGTGGTAGACGAACTAAGGAACAAGCCCGGAAGTTCAAGCATGACATCAATGCAAAATACCTTCCTTTTCATAGAGATTACCAGTCACAAAATCCATCACATCCACCACAAGCACCACAACCAACTCATCCACCACAAGGACTACACATGACCTCCTCATTGGCTCAAGAAATCCCAAAAGCTTTGGTAAAAGCTTTGAGAAAGCATTTGGAGTTTTTGCAAGAAGAACCTTCACAACCAGAGGCACCAGTTCCTCCTCCTAAGACCCAAGCAGAAGCACCAGTTCCTCCTCCTCCACAACCATCAGCATCAGTTCCTCCTCCTCACACTCAATCTTCACAGGCAGAAGGACCTTCTGGATCACATGGAGTTGTGATAGGCCTAGTTAGTCCAAGAGTGTGGGATATGGCAACTCAGTCCATGGGAAGAAATAGAACCATGCCAGATTCCCAATCCTTGAGAGATGCTCTTGCCAATGTTGCCCAAGAACAAGAGAAGAGAGACTCCAAGGCCAAAGGAAAACGTCCCATGTAATAGGTGTTAAGGTTGTGTGAATGTTTCCTTTTGTGTTTTGAAAGCTTGTAGTATTCTTCTTTTGCTTGATGATGTCTTTTGCATAGCTTGTAATGACCATCCTTTGAATAATTAATGAAGCATCTCTGTTCTTCTTTAACTTCAGTGCAATCTTTGAATGTACATTAGCTCAAAAGAACATCAATAACACTTAAACTTTCCCTGCAAAAGATTAGTCCAAAACACAAACACAAACAGAACACTATACTGCTAAGTCATACTCTAGCAGTAGAGTAGAGTATGAGCAGCAGAGTATAATCAGCAGTAGAAACAACCTTGTTAGACCAATAACAGTGCAAAATACTTTTACAAAACTTTACAAAAATACCATGAGATAAGTTTTTCCAAAGATTTCTCATACCAATACTTGCAACTAAAAACTGAAATCTACCCACATCAAAGTGTTTAGTAAGTAGATCAGCAACATTTAGATCAGTATGAATTTTAACAACTTGAATTAATTTCTTTTCATAGCAATCTCTGATAAAATGATGTCTTATCTCAATATGTTTTGTTTTAGAATGAAAAACAGTATTTTTGATGATGCACAATGTACTGTTATTGTCAATGAAAATTTTGGTGTTCATAAAATTGTACCCATAGTCCAGCAATTGGTTTTGCATCCAAAGTACTTGACCACAGCAACTTGAAGCAGCTACATACTCTGCTTCTGTTGAAGAGTTTGCCACCACAGTTTGTTTCTTACATTGCCATGACACCAATCTGCTTCCCAGAAATTGACAACCTCCTGTTGTGGATTTCCTATCCAAGCTAGCCCCAGCATAATCACTGTCTGAGTATGCTTCCAAATGAAATGGTGAATCCTTAGGATACCAAAGCCCCAATTTGGGTTGATACCTTAAGTATCTAAAGATTCTCTTCACAGCATTAAGATGTGATTCTTTGGGATTGACTTGATATCTTGCACAAGCACATACAGCAAACATAATATCTGGTCTTGAAGCTGTAAGGTACATCAATGAACCAATCATTGACCTGTACAAGTGAACATCCACCTCTTTGCCATACTCATCATTCATCAATGGCTTATCTTTCTCATGAGTTGTCTTTGCAGGCTTGGCATCTTCAAATCCAAACTTCTTTAAAATGTCAGCCACATACTTATCTTGGCTGATGAATATACCATCATGCAGTTGTTTCACTTGCAAGCCCAAGAAAAATGTAAGTTCACCCATGGAACTCATAGAAAATTTATTCTTCATGATCTTCTCAAACTCCTCACACATAGCTTTGCTTGTAGAACCAAAAATGATATCATCTACATATACTTGAACCAGCAAAATATCACCTTTGTTCTTCTTGATGAATAAGGTTTTATCAATTTTACCCTTTTCATATCCACAATCCAGCAAATAAGTTGATAACTTTTCATACCATGCTCTGGGAGCTTGATGCAATCCATATAGTGCTTTCTCAACCTTGTAAACTTTGTCAGGAAAATCTGGATCTTCAAAACCAGGTGGTTGTGTCACATAAACTTCTTCCTTGATTTCCCCATACAGAAAAGCACTTTTAACATCCATTTGATATACAACAAAATCTTTGTATGAAGCATAAGCCAAAAACAGTCTTATGGCCTCAATTCTTGCCACTGGTGCATACACTTCATCATAATCAATACCTTCTTGTTGTGTGTATCCTTGAGCAACCAACCTTGCTTTGTTTCTGATCACAATTCCTCTTTCATCTCTTTTACACCTAAAAACCCATTTAGTACCAATTGCCCTTTTTCCATTAGGCAAATCCACCAAGGTCCAAACTTCTTGTAATCTGAATTGAAGAAGCTCTTCTTGCATGGCTTCTACCCAGCTTGAATCTTGTAATGCTTTATAGGCATTTTTGGGTTCAACTTGTGATAGGAAACAAGCAAATAGACAGTTTTGCAGATCTTTATGACTGTTTCTTTGATGAAGAGATCTTGCAAAGAAAGCTTTGTGTAAGAGATCTTTTTGCTCTTTAGTCATCCTCCTAGTTTGCACAGTTGATGATGGATCACCCAAAATGTTTTCTTTGGGGTGAACCTTGTGAACTCTTGTAGTTTTGGTTGGACTAACTGGAATACTAGATTCCAAATTAGTAACATCTGCTGCAGCTCCAAAAATTTGAGGATCAAGAGCCTCATCATCAGTATCAGCATAGATCTCTGTCAAACCAGGTGTAGTGGAATCATCAGGGTATGTTGAATCAGCAAGAGATATACCCTGTGAATCAGAAGTTGGAAACTTGTGTGTAGCAGTAGTGTTGCTAGGTCCAGCAGCAGAGTGTTCATTAGCAGTAGAGTTATGAAGACTGCTGCTAGAAGTTGTTTCCATAGGTTTTTCCACCACTTCATCAACTTTTGGTTCTTCCTCACTTCCTTTAGGAGAATCTTGGACAACATCATCTTGTGAACTCCTTTCCTCCTGTGTAGGAGAAATATTTGGTCCAAGCCTCAATTTTTAAATCAACACAAACTCCTTTTGAGTATCAGCTTCCTTAGCAGCAGAGTCATTTGATTTATTACCTGCAAGAGAGTTAGTATCCATTCCTGCAAACACTGGCTCATAATTCATGGTTTTGGTTAGCATATCAATATCAAATAACCATTCTGGTCCAGTTCCTGCACTATTGGTTTTATTCTCATCAAACTCAATATGCAGGTTTTCTTCCACAAATCTAGTTCTTTTATTGTATACTCTATAAGCTTTACTATTGACAGAGTATCCAACAAAGTAACCTTCATCAGCCTTTTCATCAAACTTGCCTAATTGGTCTTTGGTATTTAAGATGGTAATAGGACACCCAAATGGTCTAAAGAATGCTATCATTGGCTTTTTACCATGAAATAATTCATAAGGGGTCTTATTATGAGGCTTAACTACCTTACTCCTATTTTGCACAAAGCAGGCAGTGTTCACTACTTAAGCCCAAAAAGGTATAGGTAGTTTTGAATCTGACAACATAGTCCTAGCAGCCTCAATCAATGTCCTATTTCTCCTCTCAGCTACACCATTTTGTTGAGGAGTTCTAGCAACACTGTACTGTCTTAAAATACCCTTACCCATACAGAACTGATTCATTGTATGATTCTTAAACTCAGTTCCATTGTCACACCTTATTATCTTAACCTTGTGATTTATTAGGTTTTCTATTCTAGTTATGAACTCCTTAAGAATTTCAGGTGTTTCATCTTTAGTAGCTAGAAAGAATACCCAAGTAAACCTACTATAATCATCTGTGACAACTAGGCAAAATCGCTTCTTATTCAGACTTTTCATAAAAGCAGGTCCAAATAAATCCATATGAAGCAAATGCAAAGGCTTATCAATAGT
>LBNU01029824.1:0-27816 GCA_014162995.1 Artemisia annua
AATTGAACCTTCTTGATTAGCAGGACTCCAAAGGATTGCGATTTTTTTTAAATTCCCAAGGTTGACCTTGCTAGTTTTTAGAAAACTAGCAAGTTTGGCCTAGCAAGGTCAGCATTGGGATATTTTTTTAAAAAAATCGCAAGCTTTGAAGTGCTATTAATCAAGACGGGTCAACCACAAAGGACTGGATTGATGATGATTTCATACGAAACTTGATGAAGTTGTTTCATGGTGTGAGATGGTGTTAAAAAATAGGGTACTCAAATTTGAGTTAACATCAAATTGATCTAGAACTGTATAGCTCAAAGGATTGGATTGGTGATGAGTTCCTACGAAACATGAATATTTGGGGAGTTCAAACGGGTCAAGCTTAATTCGATCTTAATTGAAGTTTGAAGTTTGAGTGCCCTATTTTTGAACACCGAAACTACTTCATCTAGTTTCGTATGAAATCATCATCAATCCAATCCTTTGAGCTTGAACCATCTTGATTAGCAGGACTCCAAAGGATTGAGATTTATTTAAAAAAATTCCCAACGTTGACCTTGCTAAGTCAACCTTGCTAGTTTTTAGAAAACCACAAAGCTTGGCCTAGCAAGGTGAACCTTGGGAAATTTTTTAAAAAAATCGCAATCTTTGGAGTGCTACTAATCAAGACGGTTCAAGCTCAAAGGACCGGATTGATGATGATTTCATAGGAAACTTGTTGAAGTGGTTTCAGGGTGTGTATTGGTGTTCAGAAATAGGGTACTAAAACTTCGTTAACATCAAATTGAGCTTGAACTGTATAGCTCAAAGGAGTGGATTGATGATGAGTTCCTACGAAAATTGATGAATATTTGGTTAACAAACTTCGTTAACATCAAATTGAGCTTGAACTGTATAGCTCAAAGGAGTGGATTGATGATGAGTTCCTACGAAAATTGATGAATATTTGGTGAGTTCATAAGAGTCAAGGTCAATTTGATCTTAACTGAAGTTTGAAGTTTGAGTGCCCTAGTTTTGAACACCAATTCACACCTTGAAACTACTTCATCTTGTTTCGTATGAAATCATCATCAATCCAGTCCTTTGAGCTTGAACCCTCTAGATTAGCAGGACTCCAAAGGATTGAGATTTTTTTTAAAAAATTCCCAACGTTGACCTTGCTAAGTCAACCTTGCTAGTTTTTAGAAAACCAGAAAGCTTGGCCTAGCAAGGTCAACCTTGGGAAATGTTTTTAAAAAAATCGCAATCTTTGGAGTGCTACTAATCAAGACGGTTCAAGCTCAAAGGACCGGATTGATGATGATTTCATACGAAACTTGATGAAGTGGTTTCAGGGTGTGTATTGGTGTTCAGAAATAGGGTACAATAACTTCAGTTAACATCAAATTGAGCTTGAACTGTATAGCTCAAAGGATTGGATTGAAGAAGTGTTCCTACGAAACTTGATGAATATTTGGTGAGTTCATAAGGGTCAAGGTCAATTAGATCTTAACTGAAGTTTGAAGTTTGAGTGCCCTAGTTTTGAACACCAATTCACACCTTGAAAATACTTCATCTAGTTTCGTATGAAATCATCGTCAATCCAGTCCTTTGAGCTTGAACCATCTTGATTAGCAGGACTCCAAAGGATTGAGATTTTGTTAAAAAAATTCCCAACGTTGACCTTTCTAAGTCAACCTTGCTAGTTTTTAGAAAACCAGAAAGCTTGGCCTAGCAAGGTCAACCTTGGGAAATTTTTTGTAAAAAATCGCAATGTTTGGAGTGCTACTAATCAAGACGGTTCAAGCTCAAAGGACCGGATTGATGATGATTTCGTACGAAACTTGATGAAGTGGTTTCAGGGTGTGTATTGGTGTTCAGAAATAGGGTACAATAACTTCAGTTAACATCAAATTGAGCTTGAACTGTATAGCTCAAAGGAGTGGATTGAAGAAGTGTTCCTACGAAACTTGATGAATATTTGGTGAATTCATAAGGGTCAAGGTCAATTCGATCTTAACTGAAGTTTGAAGTTTGAGTGCCCTAGTTTTGAACACCAATTCACACCTTGAAACTACTTCATCTAGTTTCGTATGAAATCATCATCAATCCAGTCCTTTGAGCTTGAACCATCTTGATTAGCAGGACTCCAAAGGATTGAGATTTTTTTAAAAAAAAATTCCCTACGTTGACCTTTCTAAGTCAACCTTGCTAGTTTTAAGAAAACCAGAAAGCTTGGCCTAGCAAGGTCAACCTTGGGAAATTTTTTTAAAAAAATCGCAATGTTTGGAGTGCTACTAATCAAGACGGTTCAAGCTCAAAGGACCGGATTGATGATTATTTCATACGAAACTTGATGAAGTGGTTTTAGGATGTGTATTGGTGTTCAAAAATAGGGTACTCAAACTTTAGTTAACATCAAATTGAGCTTGAACTGTATAGCTCAAAGGAGTGGATTGATGATGACTTCCTACGAAACTTGATGAATATTTGGTGAGTTCATATGGGTCAAGCTCAATTCCATCTTAACTGTAGTTTGAAGTTTGAGTCCCCTATTTTTGAACACCAATTCACACCCTGAAACTACATTGAGTTTCGTATGAACTCATCATCAATCCAGTCCTTGGAAATTGAACCATCTTGATTAGCAGGACTCCAAAGGATTGCGATTATTTTTTAAATTCCCAAGCTTGACCTTGCTAGTTTTTAGAAAACTAGCAAGTTTGGCCTAGCAAGGTCAACATTGGGATATTTTTTTTAAAAAATCCCAAGCTTTGGAGTGCTATTAATCAAGACGGGTCAACCACAAAGGACTGGATTGATGATGATTTCATACGAAACTTGATGAAGTAGTTTCATGGTGTGAGATGGTGTTAAAAAATAGGGTACTCAAATTTGAGTTAACATCGAATTCATCTAGAACTGTATAGCTCAAAGGATTGGATTGGTGATGAGTTCCTACGAAACATGAATATTTGGTGAGTTCAAACGGGTCAAGCTTAATTCGATCTTAATTGAAGTTTGAAGTTTGAGTGCCCTATTTTTGAACACCGAAACTACTTCATCTAGTTTCGTATGAAATCATCATCAATCCAGTCCTTTGAGCTTGAACCATCTTGATTAGCAGGACTCCAAAGGATTGAGATTTTTTAAAAAAAAATCCCAACGTTGACCTTGCTAAGTCAACCTTGCTAGTTTTTAGAAAACCAGAAAGCTTGGCCTAGCAAGGTGAACCTTGGGAAACTTTTTTAAAAAAATCGCAATCTTTGGAGTGCTACTAATCAAGACGGTTCAAGCTCAAAGGACCGGATTGATGATGATTTCATAGGAAACTTGTTGAAGTGGTTTCAGGGTGTGTATTGGTTTTCAGAAATAGGGTACAATAACTTCAGTTAACATCAAATTGAGCTTGAACTGTATAGCTCAAAGGAGTGGATTGAAGAAGTGTTCCTACGAAACTTGATGAATATTTGGTGAGTTCATAAGGGTCAAGGTCAATTCGATCTTAACTGAAGTTTGAAGTTTGAGTGCCCTAGTTTTGAACACAAATTCACACCTTGAAAAAACTTCATCTAGTTTCGTATGAAATCATCATCAATCCAGTCCTTTGAGCTTGAACCATCTTGATTAGCAGGACTCCAAAGGATTGAGATTTGTTAAAAAAATTCCCAACGTTGACCTTTCTAAGTCAACCTTTCTAGTTTTTAGAAAACCAGAAAGCTTGGCCTAGCAAGGTCAACCTTGGGAATTTTTTTTGAAAAAAATCGCAATGTTTGGAGTGCTACTAATCAAGACGGTTCAAGCTCAAAGGACCGGATTGATGATGATTTCATACGAAACTTGATGAAGTGGTTTCAGGGTGTGTATTGGTGTTCAGAAATAGGGTACAATAACTTCATTTAACATCAAATTGAGCTTGAACTGTATAGCTCAAAGGAGTGGATTGAAGAAGTGTTCCTACGAAACTTGATGAATATTTGGTGAGTTCATAAGGGTCAAGGTCAATTCGATCTTAACTGAAGTTTGAAGTTTGAGTGCCCTAGTTTTGAACACCAATTCACACCTTGAAACTACTTCATCTAGTTTCGTATGAAATCATCATCAATCCAGTCCTTTGAGCTTGAACCATCTTGATTAGCAGGACTCCAAAGGATTGAGATTTTTTTAAAAAAATTCCCAACGTTGACCTTTCTAAGTCAACCTTGCTAGTTTTTAGAAAACCAGAAAGCTTGGCCTAGCAAGGTCAACCTTGGGAAATTTTTTTAAAAAAATCGCAATGTTTGGAGTGCTACTAATCAAGACGGTTCAAGCTCAAAGGACCGGATTGATGATGATTTCATACGAAACTTGATGAAGTGGTTTTAGGGTGTGTATTGGTGTTCAGAAATAGGGTACTCAAACTTTAGTTAACATCAAATTGAGCTTGAACTGTATAGCTCAAAGGAGTGGATTGATGATGACTTCCTACGAAACTTGATGAATATTTGGTGAGTTCATATGGGTCAAGCTCAATTCCATCTTAACTGAAGTTTGAAGTTTGAGTCCCCTATTTTTGAACACCAATTCACACCCTGAAACTACATTAAGTTTCGTATGAACTCATCATCAATCCAGTCCTTGGAAATAGAACCATCTTGATTAGCAGGACTCTAAAGGATTGCGATTTTTTTAAAAAAATTCCGAAGGTTGACCTTGCTAGTTTTTAGAAAACTAACAAGTTTGGCCTAGCAAGGTCAACATTGGGATATTTTTTTAAAAAAATCGCAAGCTTTGGAGTGCTACTAATCAAGACGGGTCAACCACAAAGGACTGGATTGATGATGATTTCATACGAAACTTGATGAAGTAGTTTCATGGTGTGAGATGGTGTTAAAAAATAGGGTACTCAAATTTGAGTTAACATCGAATTGATCTAGAACTGTATAGCTCAAAGGATTGGATTGGTGATGAGTTCCTACGAAACATGAATATTTGGTGAGTTCAAACGGGTCAAGCTCAATTCGATCTTAATTGAAGTTTGAAGTTTGAGTGCCCTATTTTTGAACACCGAAACTACTTCATCTAGTTTCGTATGAAATCATCATCAATCCAGTCCTTTGAGCTTGAACCATCTTGATTAGCAGGACTCCAAAGGATTGAGATTTTTTTAAAAAAATTCCCAACGTTGACCTTGCTAAGTCAACCTTGCTAGTTTTTAGAAAACCAGAAAGCTTGGCCTAGCAAGGTGAACCTTGGGAAACTTTTTTAAAAAAATCGCAATCTTTGGAGTGCTACTAATCAAGACGGTTCAAGCTCAAAGGACCGGATTGATGATGATTTCATAGGAAACTTGATGAAGTGGTTTCAGGGTGTGTATTGGTCTTCAGAAATAGGGTACTCAAACTTCATTAACATCAAATTGAGCTTGAACTGTATAGCTCAAAGGAGTGGATTGATGATGAGTTCCTACGAAAATTGATGAATATTTGGTGAGTTCATAAGAGTCAAGGTCAATTCGATCTTAACTGAAGTTTGAAGTTTGAGTGCCCTAGTTTTGAACACCAATTCACACCTTGAAACTACTTCATCTAGTTTCGTATGAAATCATCATCAATCCAGTCCTTTGAGCTTGAACCATCTTGATTAGCAGTACTCCAAAGGATTGAGATTTTGTTAAAAAAATTCCCAACGTTGACCTTTCTAAGTCAACCTTGCTAGTTTTTAGAAAACCAGAAAGCTTGGCCTAGCAAGGTCAACCTTGGGAAATTTTTTTTAAAAAATCGCAATGTTTGGAGTGCTACTAATCAAGACGGTTCAAGCTCAAAGGACCGGATTGATGATTATTTCATACGAAACTTGATGAAGTGGTTTTAGGGTGTGTATTGGTGTTCAGAAATAGGGTACTCAAACTTTAGTTAACATCAAATTGAGCTTGAACTGTATAGCTCAAAGGAGTGGATTGATGATGACTTCCTACGAAACTTGATGAATATTTGGTGAGTTCATATGGGTCAAGCTCAATTCCATCTTAACTGAAGTTTGAAGTTTGAGTCCCCTATTTTTGAACACCAATTCACACCCTGAAACTACATTAAGTTTCGTATGAACTCATCATCAATCCAGTCCTTGGAAATAGAACCATCTTGATTAGCAGGACTCTAAAGGATTGCGATTTTTTTAAAAAAATTCGGAAGGTTGACCTTGCTAGTTTTTAGAAAACTAACAAGTTTGGCCTAGCAAGGTCAACATTGGGATATTTTTTTAAAAAAATCGCAAGCTTTGGAGTGCTACTAATCAAGACGGGTCAACCACAAAGGACTGGATTGATGATGATTTCATACGAAACTTGATGAAGTAGTTTCATGGTGTGAGATGGTGTTAAAAAATAGGGTACTCAAATTTGAGTTAACATCGAATTGATCTAGAACTGTATAGCTCAAAGGATTGGATTGGTGATGAGTTCCTACGAAACATGAATATTTGGTGAGTTCAAATGGGTCAAGCTCAATTCGATCTTAATTGAAGTTTGAAGTTTGAGTGCCCTATTTTTGAACACCGAAACTACTTCATCTAGTTTCGTATGAAATCATCATCAATCCAGTCCTTTGAGCTTGAACCATCTTGATTAGCAGGACTCCAAAGGATTGAGATTTTTTTAAAAAAATTCCCAACGTTGACCTTGCTAAGTCAACCTTGCTAGTTTTTAGAAAACCAGAAAGCTTGGCCTAGCAAGGTGAACCTTGGGAAACTTTTTTAAAAAAATCGCAATCTTTAGAGTGCTACTAATCAAGACGGTTCAAGCTCAAAGGACCGGATTGATGATGATTTCATAGGAAACTTGATGAAGTGGTTTCAGGGTGTGTATTGGTCTTCAGAAATAGGGTACTCAAACTTCATTAACATCAAATTGAGCTTGAACTGTATAGCTCAAAGGAGTGGATTGATGATGAGTTCCTACAAAAATTGATGAATATTTGGTGAGTTCATAAGAGTCAAGGTCAATTCGATCTTAACTGAAGTTTGAAGTTTGAGTGCCCTAGTTTTGAACACCAATACACACCTTGAAACTACTTCATCTAGTTTCGTATGAAATCATCATCAATCCAGTCCTTTGAGCTTGAACCATCTTGATTAGCAGGACTCCAAAGGATTGAGATTTTTTTAAAAAAATTCCCAACGTTGACCTTGCTAAGTCAACCTTGCTAGTTTTTAGAAAACCAGAAAGCTTGGCCTAGCAAGGTCAACCTTGGGAAATTTTTTTAAAAAAAATCGCAATCTTTGGAGTGCTACTAATCAAGACGGTTCAAGCTCAAAGGACCGGATTGATGATGATTTCATAGGAAACTTGATGAAGTGGTTTCAGGGTGTGTATTGGTCTTCAGAAATAGGGTACTCAAACTTCATTAACATCAAATTGAGCTTGAACTGTATAGCTCAAAGGAGTGGATTGATGATGAGTTCCTACGAAAATTGATGAATATTTGGTGAGTTCATAAGAGTCAAGGTCAATTCGATCTTAACTGAAGTTTGAAGTTTGAGTGCCCTAGTTTTGAACACCAATTCACACCTTGAAACTACTTCATCTAGTTTCGTATGAAATCATCATCAATCCAGTCCTTTGAGCTTGAACCATCTTGATTAGCAGGACTCCAAAGGATTGAGATTTTTTTAAAAAAATTCCCAACGTTGACCTTGCTAAGTCAACCTTGCTAGTTTTTAGAAAACCAGAAAGCTTGGCCTAGCAAGGTCAACCTTGGGAAATTTTTTTAAAAAAATCGCAATCTTTGGAGTGCTACTAATCAAGACGGTTCAAGCTCAAAGGACCGGATTGATGATGATTTCATAGGAAACTTGATGAAGTGGTTTCAGGGTGTGTATTGGTCTTCAGAAATAGGGTACTCAAACTTCATTAACATCAAATTGAGCTTGAACTGTATAGCTCAAAGGAGTGGATTGATGATGAGTTCCTACGAAAATTGATGAATATTTGGTGAGTTCATAAGAGTCAAGGTCAATTCGATCTTAACTGAAGTTTGAAGTTTGAGTGCCCTAGTTTTGAACACCAATTCACACCTTGAAACTACTTCATCTAGTTTCGTATGAAATCATCATCAATCCAGTCCTTTGAGCTTGAACCCTCTTGATTAGCAGGACTCCAAAGGATTGAGATTTTTTTTAAAAAAAATTCCCAACGTTGACCTTGCTAAGTCAACCTTGCTAGTTTTTAGAAAACCAGAAAGCTTGGCCTAGCAAGGTCAACCTTGGGATTTTTTTATTTTTTATTTTATTTTATTTTATTTTTTTTAAATTGCAATCTTTGGAGTGCTTCTAATCAAGACGGTTCAAGTTCAAAGGACCGGACTGATGATGATTTCATGCGAAACTTGATGAAGTGGTTTTAGGTTGTGTATTGGTGTTCAGAAATAGGGTACTCAAACTTCAGTTAACATGAAATTGAGCTTAAACTGTATAGCTCAAAGGAGTGGATTGATGATGAGTTCCTACGAAACTTGATGAATATTTGGTGCGTTCATAAGGGTCAAGGTCAATTCGATCTTAACTGAAGTTTGAAGTTTGAGTGCCCTAGTTTTGAACACCAATTCACACCTTGAAACTACTTCATCTAGTTTCGTATGAAATCATCATCAATCCAGTCCTTTGAGCTTGAACCATCTTGATTAGCAGGACTCCAAAGGATTGAGATTTTGTTAAACAAATTCCCAACGTTGACCTTTCTAAGTCAACCTTGCTAGTTTTTAGAAAACCAGATAGCTTGGCCTAGGAAGGTCAACCTTGGGAAATTTTTTTAAAAAAATCGCAATGTTTGGAGTTCTACTAATCAAGACGGTTCAAGCTCAAAGGACCGGATTGATGATGATTTCATATGAAACTTGATGAAGTGGTTTCAGGGTGTGTATTGGTGTTCAAAAATAGGGTACTCAAACTTCAGTTAACATCAAATTGAGCTTGAACTATATAGCTCAAAGGAGTGGATTGATGATGAGTTCCTACGAAACTTGATGAATATTTGGTGAGTTCATATGGGTCAAGCTCAATTCCATCTTAACTGAAGTTTGAAGTTTGAGTTCCCTATTTTTGAAGACCAATTCACACCCTGAAACTACATCGAGTTTCGTATGAATTCATCATCAATCCAGTCCTTGGAACTTGAACCATCTTGATTAGCAGGACTCCAAAGAATTGCGATTTTTTTAAAAAAATTCCCAAGGTTGACCTTGCTAGTTTTTAGAAAACTAGCAAGCTTGGCCTAGCAAGGTCTACCTTGGGAATTATTTTAAAAAAATCGCAAGCTTTGGAGTGCTACTAATCAAGACGGGTCAACCTCAAAGGACTGGATTGATGATGATTTCATACGAAACTTGATGAAGTAGTTTCATGGTGTGAGATGGTGTTCAAAAATACGGTACTCAAACTTGAGTTAACATCAAATTGATTTTCAACTGTATAGCTCAAAGGCTTGGATTGGCGATGAGTTCATACGAAACATGAATATTTGGTGAGTTCAAACGGGTCAAGCTCAATTCGTTCTTAATTGAAGTTTGAAGTTTGAATGCCCTATTTTTGAACACCAATTCACACCCTTAAACTACTTCATCTAGTTTCGTATGAAATCATCATCAATCCAGTTCTTTGAGCTTGAACCATCTTGATTAGCAGGACTCCAAAGGATTGAGATTTAAAAAAAAAAATTCCCAACGTTGACCTTGTAAGTCAACCTTGCTAGTTTTTAGAAAACCAGAAAGCTTGGCCTAGCAAGGTCAACCTTGGGAAATTTTTCAAAAAAAAAAAAATCGCAATCTTTGGAGTGCTACTAATCAAGACGATTCAAGCTCAAATGACCGGATTGATGATGATTTCATACGAAACTTGATGAAGTGGTTTCAGGGTGTGTATTGGTGTTCAAAAATAGGGTACTCAAATTTCAGTTAACATCAAATTGAGCTTGAACTGTATAGCTCAAAGGAGTGGATTGATGATGAGTTCCTACGAAACTTGATGAATATTTGGTGAGTTCATGTGGGTCAAGCTCAATTCCATCTTAACTGAAGTTTGAAGTTTGAGTGCCCTATTTTTGAACACCAATTCACACCCTGAAACTACATCGAGTTTCGTATGAACTCATCATCAATCCAATCCTTGGAACTTGAACCATCTTGATTAGCATGACTCCAAAGGATTGCAATTTTTGAAAAAAAATTCCGAAGGTTGACCTTGCTAGTTTTTAGAAAACTAGCAAGTTTGGCCTAGCAAGGTGAACATTGGTATATTTTTTTAAAACAATCGCAAGCTTTGGAGTGCTACTAATCAAGACGGGTCAACCACAAAGGACTGGATTGATGATGATTTCATACGAAACTTGATGAAGTAGTTTCATGGTGTGAGATGGTGTTAAAAAATAGGGTACTCAAATTTGAGTTAACATCGAATTGATCTAGAACTGTACAGCTCAAAGGATTAGATTGGTGATGAGTTCCTACGAAACATGAATATTTGGTGAGTTCAAACGGGTCAAGCTCAATTCGATCTTAATTGAAGTTTGAAGTTTGAGTGCCCTATTTTTGAACACCAATTCACACCCTGAAACTACTTCATCTAGTTTCGTATGAAATCATCATCAATCCAGTCCTTTGATCTTGAACCATCTTGATTAGCAGGACTCCAAAGGATTGAGATTTTTTTAAAAAAATTCCCAACGTTGACCTTGCTAAGTCAACCTTGCTAGTTTCTAGAAAACCAGAAAGCTTGGCCTAGCAAGGTCAACCTTGGGATTTTTTTTTTTAAATCGCAATCTTTGGAGTGCTTCTAATCAAGACGGTTCAAGCTCAAAGGACCGGACTGATGATGATTTCATACGAAACTTGATGAAGTGGTTTCAGGTTGTGTATTGGTGTTCAGAAATAGGGTACTCAAACTTCAGTTAACATGAAATTGAGCTTAAACTGTATAGCTCAAAGGAGTGGATTGATGATGAGTTCCTACGAAACTTGATGAATATTTGGTGAGTTCATAAGGGTCAAGGTCAATTCGATCTTAACTGAAGTTTGAAGTTTGAGTGCCCTATTTTTGAACACCAATTCACACCTTGAAACTACTTCATCTAGTTTCGTATGAAATCATCATCAATCCAGTCCTTTGAGCTTGAACCATCTTGATTAGCAGGACTCCAAAGGATTGAGATTTTTTTAAAAAAATTCCCAACGTTGACCTTGCTAAGTCAACCTTGCTAGTTTTTAGAAAACCAGAAAGCTTGGCCTAGCAAGGTCAACCTTGGGAAATTTTTTTAAAAAAATCGCAATCTTTGGAGTGCTACTAATCAAGACGGTTCAAGCTCAAAGGACCGGATTGATGATGATTTCATACGAAACTTGATGAAGTGGTTTCAGGGTGTGTATTGGTGTTCAAAAATAGTGTACTCAAACTTTAGTTAACATCAAATTGAGCTTGAACTTTATAGCTCAAAGGAGTGGATTGATGATGAGTTTCTACGAAACTTGATGAATATTTGGTGAGTTCATATGGGTCAAGCTCAATTCCATCTTAACTGAAGTTTGAAGTTTGAGTGCCCTATTTTTGAACACCAATTCACACCCTGAAACTACATCGAATTTCGTATGAGCTCATCATCAATCTAGTCCTTTGAACTTGAACCATCTTGATTAGCAGGACTCCAAAGGATTGCGATTTTTTTAAAAAAGTTCCCAAGGTTGACCTTGCTAGTTTTTAGAAAACTAGCAAGCTTGGCCTAGCAAGGTCAACCTTGGGAATTTTTTTTAAAAAAATCGCAAGCTTTGGAGTGCTACTAATCAAGACGGGTCAACCTCAAAGGACAGGATTGATGATGATTTCATACGAAACTTGATGAAGTAGTTTCACGGTGTGAGTTGGTGTTCAAAAATACGGTACTCAAACTTGAGTTAACATCGAATTGATCTTGAACTGTATAGCTCAAAGGATTGGATTGGTGATGAGTTCCTACGAAACATGAATATTTGGTGAGTTCAAACGGGTCAAGCTCAATTCGATCTTAATTGAAGTTTGAAGTTCGAGTGCCCTATTTTTGAACACCAATTCACACCCTGAAACTACTTCATCTAGTTTCGTATGAAATCATCATGAATCCAGTCCTTTGAGCTTGAACCATCTTGATTAGCAGGACTCCAAAGGATTGAGATTTTTTTAAAAAAAATTCCCAACGTTGACCTTTCTAAGTCAACCTTGCTAGTTTTTAGAAAACCAGAAAGCTTGGCCTAGCAAGGTCAACCTTGGGAAATTTTTTTAAAAAAATCGCAATGTTTGGAGTGCTACTAATCAAGACGGTTCAAGCTCAAAGGACCGGATTGATGATTATTTCATACGAAACTTGATGAAGTGGTTTTAGGGTGTGTATTGGTGTTCAGAAATAGGGTACTCAAACTTTAGTTAACATCAAATTGAGCTTGAACTGTATAGCTCAAAGGAGTGGATTGATGATGAGTTCCTACGAAACTTGATGAATATTTGGTGAGTTCATAAGGGTCAAGGTCAATTCGATCTTAACTGAAGTTTGAAGTTTGAGTGCCAAATATATCGAATCGGTTAGACATGATTGGGATGGGGTAATGTTGTGGTGGGGAGACGCGAAAGTGAGCGTAAAGAGGTAAATTTTGTTTCGGTTAGTTTATCCAAAAGAGCTTGTGCTTAGCGACTTATGAGTTAAAAAAGCTCTTCTATATAAGCTCCTTGATCATGGCGTATGTAAATTACTTTGATGTTTTGACATAAGTTAGCTTAGCTGTTTGGATCCTCAAGATAGGCTAATGGCTTATGCTTCTTTTGTAAAAGGGGGTTATTGTCTTATAGTTGTATAAAGAGTTAAAGACGTAAGCGTTTAGTGTTTTTGAGTAGCTTATTTACTTATAGTTGTAGAAGTATAATTTGTAGGAAGCATTCTCGAGAAGCCACACCAAAAGAGCTTCTCAAAAGTTTGTAATATAAGCTGTTGTTTGGCTTTACACAAAAAGAGCTTGATAGCTTTACCAAGATGCGATAACCTAATAAGCCTAAAAAGTTAGCTTGTAGTAACACCCCCTGAGAACGCAGTAAGCTAATAAGCCAGTAATTCCCAAAAATAAGATTACCCAAACACTCCCTGAGAATGCAGTAAGCTAATAAGCTGCTTTGATAAGCTTACCAAAACACCCCCGAAGCAATGTTACATAGGCAGATTAGGCAGATAGGGCTTAGATTTATTAGTAGTGTATATAACAAAACAAAGGTCGAGATCACAGATTAAGTATGGGTGGCTGTGAAAGTAACATTAGTCATTATGTGATAAGTTATCTGAATGCTGTAACTTATGGACTCGTCATGAAATGTGTCTATTATAGAGTTACCCTGCTGAAATGTGACTTACATAAGAGTTATGAAGTATAAGTGGTTTTTTGCGTAAAATCTTCTAATGGAAGGAAGTGGAAGTGAATAGTTTTTTGCAAAGACATGCAATCTGCATTGTGTTTTGGACATATCGAAGGCTAATTACTCAACAATCACACTCCTCCCTAATGATGTGGCAATCGGTTTTTAATGTTTTTGTGCACTTTATCCCTAATGATGTGGCAATCGGTTTTTAATGTTTTTGTGCACTTTGGATGACACTAGTGGTATCAAGGAAGTTGTTTGAATTTTCTCAGAACATGTGAATATGCCTTCAACCGGGAAAAATTTCTGTTCTGTATGCAGTTGTGTTCTGTTTGCAGACAATTACTTAATCCATTTCGGGCGCTAAGATACTAATGCAGATGAATACATGTAAAGAAATAAATTCTTTAAGATTGGGTAAAAGTAGTGTTTTTTTTTTTTTTTTTTTTTTTTTTTTTTTTTTTTTTTTTTTTTTTTTTTTTTTTTTTTTTTTTTTTTTTTTTNCCTGATTCACAGTTTTAATAATTAAGATTGTTTTTCTAAATTGGATGATATTAGCTTTACCTAGAGATATCCGCCGTTTCCGTGTTTTTCGATGTTATAAAGTTGCAACCAACTGTTAATAAAATTATCAATTATCACGTGGTCTTGGTCTTAAACTATTTGATTTCGTCGTCGCATTGCGCGATCATCATATTACTACATTTTTGTATAATAATACTTATGTTCTTGTTATATTTTAATATTATATTGTAACAATTTTTCGTATAACATTTCTCGAAAATATATTTACTTACAGGCTGCAGCAACGCGCGGGTACCTGGCTAGTTTCTAATTAAAACTAAGAATGATATAAACTATTTCTCTTTATCCCAAAAATTGGATGATCTTTGGTTACAAATTTTAATCTTGAGACTAGCATCTTAATGCTGTGTGATTTCTAGTTGACTAGTTATCATATCATTCAAAAATCTCAGGACACTTGACAATGAAACTCATGCTATTTTCCCTAATATGTTGATATATAATATTGATGTGACATGCAGGCTATTGCCGAGGTAGTCAGCGACTGGTTTTACAAGAGAAACACAACTCAGTTGATCAATTATAGCACTACATAATTCGTACTTCATAACTGTGAGAAATACCAAGAGGAGAGTTCTTTGAAACAGGCCTCTCTTGTGACCAAAGCTCTAAATTCACAGTCCCAGAGTCCCAAGTTACACGACACTTGTTAACCTGGTTAATGCTGAACTTGTTGACTAAACCGAAACCAAGGCCATTGTCAATGAGAACCCATTCACCTGAAAATGTAAAATTGATGGCATCCAACTTCTATATAAAATAAGACATTGAATGAAATACTGGAGGGATACGTACCATTAGGACGAAAATCACCTTCAAAGAGCTGCTTGCCGGATTCTGGCAATAAGTCATGCTTGGACCCATTTATGGAAGTAAATGAGACATATGATTCGGATGGGTGCAATAGACAAAACGTTGGATGTATTCTTAAACAAACAACCCTAGGAAATGACAAAGATTGCGATCACAATTAATAAGTTAAAAAAATAATAAAAAAAGAAGTGATGGTAAAAATTGACCTTGAATACCCTCCTGAACCAGAACCAACATTTCGTGCTACAAGACTCGAGTCAATCTTGAAAACTTTAGGGTTATCTTCTGGAATTGATATATTTCTTTCAATAACTAATCCACCTCCAACATCACCTTCCATTTTTAGAGATTCTATAACTCCTGTTTGCTCAACATCTTGACTGTATCAGAAACATTCATCTAAATTAATTCGACTATTTAGGAAAGGCAACTTTTCAGGATTATAAAATGATCTAAGGAATCAGAATGAACTTACTCAAGGACTGTATACACCTCGGTACAGCCAGCAGAACGGTACTTGGTACCACTGTATTCTTCATACCCATTGATTTCAACCTGACTGTGAAGCCACTGAGTTCCTGTGATAAGAAACAAAAATGAAACATATGATTAGTTTTTTAGCAATTTTAGCAACAAATGTGTGTCTTGGTTCATTAGTCTTACCAGACGGAAGGTGCTCCATAGATATAATCCGACCCCCGATCCAAGGAACCGCTTTGAGAGCCCATTCACCACCTTTAATATCCACTGGGATTTCTGGAAGCTTAATCCCTTCACTTCCAGACTCGTTTTCCATATCAGGAATACTCTTTGCGGTTTCTGCAATTTAAAAGTATACAGAAACAAGAACATAACCACTACATACAATGTTAATGGAACACGAAAGTAATTACAAGAAGAATAATTTTACCCATTCGAATCTTGTAATTGTTCTTGTTAACAGAAACTAGTTTAGATACTTCATTTTCAGATGGCAAAACGATCTGCACGCTGTCTCCATCAGTGCACCAGGCATCGACCTGAAAACATAAAGTAAAACTATTCAAAACCAAAATAGAGAAAAATGAAATACAAAGGAATGTACAAAAAGAAGACATACCATAGCACCTTCACCGAGCAATATGTGTACATGTAAGCGGCGGTTTGGCCTCTTCCACAATCCTTCAGTCTTGGAAATACTCACTGTGATGACCGAAGATCTGAGCTCAGCTACGTATGTTGTCAGGAGATAATCTCCATTCATATATCCATAGCCGTCACCATCATCTTCAAAGAGAACACCTTCAGCTTTACCTGCAGTTATAAGTAACAACCTATTATAGGAGAAAGCGACAAATATTATACTTTTCTTATTCGTAGAGATATAGCCACCTATTATTACCATTTTCATCTAAAGCAACAAGCAAAGATAGATCATCGTTTGGATTAAATTCACCGATATGTTGATGAGCTGGACCATATGGGATAACTGATCCACCTTGTAGATACAATGCTGGTAAATCCTGAAAAATCCACAAAAGTGTGAAAACCTCGACAGTCGACAAGACACAATTACAGATAGAAAATACATCAAAACAAGTCATTAGTCATTACTGGATGTGAATCTTTAAAATCAAAATTCATCCAGGTGCCATTAGGCAATACATGCTGAAGTTGATGTACCCCAAGATCACTCACAGTGCTGTGACATTAGAGCATCAGATCAGTCCTGATTGTATGGAGCAAAAGTCAAAGTTGGAGAAAAAGAAATAAAAACCTTGCGTATACAAGAAGTGGGCCTAATAAGAAGGAACTCTCGTTTGTTCTCAACCGTGAATCCTTGGTATCTGCTTAAAAAAACATATAAACTGAGGTAACTGAACTCAAACTTAACAATAAATGCAAATAAATTTAAGGCACAGAAGCATACCAGCAAAAAAAGTAGGAGATACCACTGGAGAACCTTTGGTATGTGCCAGGTAGAAAAGTGTATACAAGTGTGGAATTAGGCGGTATCGCCTCCTTAGTGCTAAGCGACAAATTTCCTCGCACTGTGAAATTGCGCAAATTAAAATATAATGAGATATTAACTGCAATCACATCTTTTTCTGCATCAGTTAACATTAATACAATAATTTAAATAGACCCACCTCCTCTCCAAAGGACCAAGGCTCATGATCGACAGTTCCCTTTTCGGAATGCCCACGAGAAAATGGAAACATGGCTCCAATACCCATCCATCTTGCAAATAATCTGGGTGTTGCATTGCCAATAAATCCACCAATGTCAGGCCCTGAAAATGGCTGACCACTAAGCCCCTGAATGGAACGGCAATTAGTTAGCCTAATATGAATCCAAACAAATTTATCTCCACTAATGTTAACAAATAATTATACCTTAATGTATGGAATTTCCATGCAGCATATATAGAAGCTTACCAGTTGGAGTACCATAGAGATGCTCATATGTAGATGTTCCCAAGTAGACTGATTATCTCCTGTCCATGTGGCAGCATACCTCTGACTACCTACAAACCCAGCTCGAGTGAGAACATACGGTCGTTTATTAGGTTAAGCTAGTTCCATGCCTTGATATGTTGATCTTGCCATCAGTGTGCCATACACCTTAAAGAGAAGTCATGTTAGTATATAGGGCAAATTACCTGAAAATGTATGCAACTTGCCACTTTTTCCTATTGTATGGTCATGTTTGGCAACACCTTTTTGGAAGCGTTTAAGAGCGGTAAGCGACAAGCGACAAGCGTTCCAGTCTTAACGCTTGTTTGGCAACACTGCTGCTAGCGTTTAACAACACCTCAAAAGCTTGCAATCTTAGGCTATGTTTGGCGACAGGTAGCAGTAAGCAGTAGCAATAAGCAGTAAGCTGTAGCAGTAAGCAGTAGCAGTAAGCATTAGTTGCTTGTTTAAAAAACGTGTTTGGTAACGTAGCTGTAGTTGTAATTATAAAATGTAAAATTACGTAAAAGGGCATATACTTATGAATGAATGTTATTTTTTAAGGGTAAATTGGTAATATTAAAAGTAAACGCTAGCGGTATATTGGAAAGCTTCTTTAAGAAGCATTAAGATTGCAAGCTTTTGAGGTGTTGTTAAANCCTATCCAACGTTTGCGTTATATTGCAAACTTGGGTCTTCTTCTCCACCTTTGTCGCAACAAAGAGGCCTTTGTTTTGTTGTATGATTTTGAAAGCCAACAAAGGTTTTGTAACAAAGTTGTGTTTGTTCTTTGTCGCATTCAGAATCAAGCCAACACAAACCTGCAAGTCACCACTTCGTTTGGTGCCTTGTCGATTGCAATTTCGACACAATACAAGTCGTATACTACTTTCTTGCGTCCCTTGGTCATCTAGGCAACGTATCTCTGTTTATACGTCGCGTACTTTTCTGTTTCTGAAACAAAGTTCAGCGTGTTTCTTTCTTTTTGTTTTGTTGTCGCGCTCCAATGATCACAACAAAACTCCCACCAATTCGTTTGGTGTCCATGTTTGTTCCTTCAACCTTCGTTGGATTGAAGTCGTTGCTATCTTGCAACTATCGTTGGTTCTGATCGTGCACTATCTTCCCAACAATCCTTGGTGTCTCCCTTCTTGGTCTCTTGATCCTCTTGATCAAAAAAACTTGAACCACAACTTGCAATCTTGTACACCTTCGGCTTTGATTTGTTTTTCCCAGGTTTGAACCTTTGGCTCTTGATACCAATGTTAAATTTTCACAGGTTTTCAAATGGATATTTCACAGGTTCCATAATTGATGTTCCAGAATCGATGCAAAACAAGAATGACAAGAATATTAATCATTATATTAACAACATAACAGTGGTTACATCGTTACAAAGAGACACACAAAAAACATTTACAGGTTGCTTCCTATTTATACTAAACGAATGGTTGCGAGTCAACCATTGTGACTATTCGAATGGGTGTAACCCAACCAATGTGACTTTTCATGAATTCTTTAACTAACTATAATAACTACCATTAACTAACTTAACCGCTATTTGGTTATAAACTATCTAATTAACAAGTTCAGCCCTTTTGCTTTTGTTTATTATTCATACAAGACTTATGCAATTATAAAGGTGCCAACAATGTGAACAAATATTGAGACAAATGGAGCACATCAAGACTACTTTAGAGTAATAAATGGCTTGTTAAATGAAAAACATGCTGTTAAATATTAGTAGTAACTTAAACATTAGGGACTTAAGTGTAATTTTGTAATTAGATTAGGTGGTAGACTAGAACTAGGATTAGTTAGCTTGGAGTGCAAGGCAAGTTAGGTTTCCACCTTCTGTCTCTATATAAATAGAGATGAGGGGATGCTAGTTATTCATTCTTCTTCCTCAATTGTAAAAGCTTTATTAGGTTATTTAATAAAGGGTTCGTTGAGGGTATATCGTGTGCATATTCTAGTCGGTTCTTTGTAGTCTCTCGTGTTTGCTACTTGTGCTCGATACGACTTGCGATCTAGCGTTCCGCGATCGAACTTCGGGATTGTTGTCGAGGTATTTTCCAACAAGTGGTATCAAGAGCCACGGTTATTGTGGTCATCGAGGTTCCGAGTTTATTCGAGGTTTTCAAGGTTCGGTTTTCGAATCGTACTTTTGGAGTAGCAGTTTCAATCGAAGAATTGCTAGATTTCAACGTACAAAGAATATTATATTAGTGATCACGTGACTATACTAGTAGACAAGGGTGTTTTGGTTTTTTAATTATAAAAAGTCAAAGTTTGTTTACTATACTTCATTATTGTTCGATTAATAATAAATTTCGAATAGTGAAGGGTCTTTTCTTGTTGCGGGATTTTCTTGTGGTTCAAGTATCGATCGTCGTTTACTTAGGTTTCGAGTTTACGATTGGTTTACTTGTTCAAAATCGAGGGTTTAGGGTTATTCTAATTAATTCGATTTGCAAGAAGGGTTTATAGCAACAAGGGGAATATTGCACACGGCTTGTGAGGCTTGTCGGTAAAGTTGGTTAATAAACAACTTGACAAGGTTTTTAGCAAGGTATAAGAAGAATGGCTAGTTCTATAACTAGGTTTGACATCGAAAAATTCGATGGGAAGAATGACTTCGGGTTATGGCAAATAAAGATGCGTGCTTTAATGGTACAACAGGGGTGTGATGCTGCATTAGAAGTATAAAATATGGTAAAAGCATTTGGTAACATAGTTGCCTTATTTGTAATTATAAAAATTAAATATGGTAAAAGCTAAGCAAAACGCTAAAGGCTCCATTTATTAGCGTTTAAATAGGAGCTTCTAAACAAACACCAGTTGCCCGACAAACACTATATTTCTAAACGCTCCAAAAAGCTTATCGCCAAACAGAGCCATAATTAATAAAAACTTGTCTTCATAAATTTTTGATATTCTTTTTGTTAAAAGTTACTGTAGTTTACGTTTTGATCTCATTTTGTGAATTATATTATAGTTTGATGGTACCGAATATTTAAGCGATATAGTTACGATTTGGGAACTAGCTGAGATGAATTTATTCTAAGTATATTGGTAGGTCTCATGTTTAGCGAGATAAGAAGGTTCTTAGAGCTAACATCATGTGCTTTCTAACGTTTTTGTACGCGAGATGTTAAAATTGTTAGTATACATTCTTGCCAACTGAGGTTTATACCATTTGTTCAAAGAAGTTGATGTTTATACTATGATAAATAGTTAGTTTGTGTAATTGAAAAAGCATATAATTATTTGATTGGATATGAATTCATACATGTTTGATATTCATTTTGTTCAATTGATATTCTGTTTGTTTAATGTTTGTTTGATGAATATGTTGTAGTTTGACATTTAGCGTTATAATAAGATTCTTAGAGCTAAGATTACTACACGAGCTTCATGTGGTTTTCTTTTTTTTAACAAGGTGCTTATGTTATTGTATGTGTGCTTGACGATTGTGCTAAATAGTCATTTGAATGGTTTGATATGAAAATTCAAAAGTGCCGAGTTATTTGGTTAATTTGGAATTAGAGTATAAGCTGTCAAGCAGAGTCTTACAGTAGTTGGTTTTAATAGCTTGGAAAAGGGCTGTTTTGACGAGGTAATTTACACAACCACTTGGGTCATTGGGAAATACCTCAGTAGAGTTTGTTTTGACCCGAAACGATCTCGTATAGACACTCTTGTTAACGAGATCAACGTTTTATCCCACCTTGGATTGATTGGATCAATGATCCCCTGTCAGCTTGTAATACCTTTTAATTCCTTTTATCTAGCTTCTTGCTAGCTTAATGATAATATCGTTAAAAAACTGAGATGTGCAGTAAGGGTAGGTCCAGCAGGATCATGGAATTGGACGATAGTTGCATCTTTTGTAGGACTAGTGGGTATGAGACGATCAGAGGTTGAAGTGTTGGCTCAAGCACTAGACATGATTTTTAAGAAATTCATTTTGCAAATGCTTTAACGATTGGGGTATGTGCAATCTGAAATTTAATATACATCGCGTTAAATCTGAAATTTTTGTTGTTCATGAGGATTTTAGCATTTCTGGATGCGATCATGGCTGTCATTTAACAACAATATACTTTTCAAACGATATTAATTTCCATTCAAGGTGCGTTGTCTTTGTTGTTCACTGGGACCAATCAATTTGCTTTCCTACTTAAGTGATATGGTATATTTTTATAACTAACGGTAATTAAAAATGTATGTGATAACTGATAAGTATGTTAATCAAAAGAGCAGAGGGTAAAAAGGAATGAAAAACCTTTCTGAAAATGAAACGCCATATGAGGCAAAAATCTCTTGTGGTCTTGTGTTGTATAATGCTTATAAGTTACCCTTTGTATGCAATGACATGAAACNAGATGAATTTATTCTAAGTATATTGGTAGGTCTCATGTTTAGCGAGATAAGAAGGTTCTTAGAGCTAACATCATGTGCTTTCTAACGTTTTTGTACGCGAGATGTTAAAATTGTTAGTATACATTCTTGCCAACTGAGGTTTATACCATTTGTTCAAAGAAGTTGATGTTTATACTATGATAAATAGTTAGTTTGTGTAATTGAAAAAGCATATAATTATTTGATTGGATATGAATTCATACATGTTTGATATTCATTTTGTTCAATTGATATTCTGTTTGTTTAATGTTTGTTTGATGAATATGTTGTAGTTTGACATTTAGCGTTATAATAAGATTCTTAGAGCTAAGATTACTACACGAGCTTCATGTGGTTTTCTTTTTTTTAACAAGGTGCTTATGTTATTGTATGTGTGCTTGACGATTCTGCTAAATAGTCATTTGAATGGTTTGATATGAAAATTCAAAAGTGTCGAGTTATTTGGTTAATTTGGAATTAGAGTATAAGCTGTCAAGCAGAGTCTTACAGTAGTTGGTTTTAATAGCTTGGAAAAGGGCTGTTTTGACGAGGTAATTTACACAACCACTTGGGTCATTGGGAAATACCTCAGTAGAGTTTGTTTTGACCCGAAACGATCTCGTATAGACACTCTTGTTAACGAGATCAACGTTTTATCCCACCTTGGATTGATTGGATCAATGATCCCCTGTCAGCTTGTAATACCTTTTAATTCCTTTTATCTAGCTTCTTGCTAGCTTAATGATAATATCGTTAAAAAACTGAGATGTGCAGTAAGGGTAGGTCCAGCAGGATCATGGAATTGGACGATAGTTGCATCTTTTGTAGGACTAGTGGGTATGAGACGATCAGAGGTTGAAGTGTTGGCTCAAGCACTAGACATGATTTTTAAGAAATTCATTTTGCAAATGCTTTAACGATTGGGGTATGTGCAATCTGAAATTTAATATACATCGCGTTAAATCTGAAATTTTTGTTGTTCATGAGGATTTTAGCATTTCTGGATGCGATCATGGCTGTCATTTAACAACAATATACTTTTCAAACGATATTAATTTCCATTCAAGGTGCGTTGTCTTTGTTGTTCACTGGGACCAATCAATTTGCTTTCCTACTTAAGTGATATGGTATATTTTTTATAACTAACGGTAATTAAAAATGTATGTGATAACTGATAAGTATGTTAATCAAAAGAGCAGAGGGTAAAAAGGAATGAAAAACCTTTCTGAAAATGAAACGCCATATGAGGCAAAAATCTCTTGTGGTCTTGTGTTGTATAATGCTTATAAGTTACCCTTTGTATGCAATGACTGTAGAATCGTTTTCACATGTTTGTTTCATAATCGAATTTAGACATAAGCACAAGATTTGACAAGGAATTGATTCATTTATTAACAACATAACAGTGGTTACATCGTTACAAAGAGACACACTCTAAACGTTACATTATGACTCCTATATATACTAGTCGAATGGGTATGACCCAAAAGACATGACTGTTCGAATAGGTGTGTTCCAAGAGACACAACCTTTCGGTAATAACTAACTTTCTACAGAAATAACTAACTTAACCGCCATTCGGTTATTAAGTTTCTATTGAACACATTTAGTCCTTCATCTTTCAAGACATATGCAATTATAGGGTCCAACATTTTCCCCCCTAATTGCTTAAGTCTTGTTCTTCGAATCTTCATCTTCTCCGCGTCTCTTTCTTTCCTTCTTCCTGTCTTGCCAACGTGTTGTTGTTGCTTTGCCACGTTGTATTCCTCTTTCTTTTGCGTCCAACTTGGTTACCGGTGTGTGTGCCATAGACTCTTTTGTCTCGGCTTTTAATTCCAAAGAACTCTCAAGTTCTCGGTAAACAGCAAGTTGGTGTCCTTGTTGTTTCTGTTTCCAAGTCTACGTGAACACAATAGTCCCAAATACCCTCGGTATTTGTCCCAAAACAAACAGGTTGTTTGTTTTTCTTTCTACTACTTCGACGGTAGTATGCCAACAAGTGAAGCGTTTGCTTGAGTCCTTGTTGCCCTCGTTGCTTGTCCGCGTTCCACAATACTCCTTCTTCTTTGTTCCACACCGTATCTACACAACAACCTACGAGAATACTTGACGGTATTCCCTGCGAACAAGTGATCAATTTTGTTTCTGCTGTTGTCCTTTGTATTGCAAGCGTACTTCCAAAAAACAATCCTCGATTGTTTTTCTTATCCGGTATACCTTTTCTACAATCCAAAGATCACAACAAAACTCCCACCAATTCGTTTGGTGTCCATGTTTGTTCCTTCAACCTTCATTGGATTGAAGTCGTTGCTATCTTGCAACTATCGTTGGTTTTGATCGTGCACTATCTTCCCAACAATCCTTGGTGTCTCCCTTCTTGGTCTCTTGATCCTCTTGATCAAAAAACTTGAACCACAACTTGCAATCTTGTACACCTTCGGCTTTGATTTGTTTTTCCCAGGTTTGAACCTTTGGCTCTTGATACCAATGTAGAATCGTTTTCACAGGTTTGTTTCATAATCGAATTTAGACATAAGCACAAGATTTGACAAGGAATTGATTCATTTATTAACAACATAACAGTGGTTACATCGTTACAAAGAAACACACTCTAAACATTACATTATGACTCCTATATATACTAGTCGAATGGGTATGACCCAAAAGACATGACTGTTCGAATAGGTGTGTTCCAAGAGACACAACCTTTCGGTAATAACTAACTTTCTACAGAAATAACTAACTTAACCGCCGTTCGGTTATTAAGTTTCTATTGAACACATTTAGTCCTTCATCTTTCAAGACATATGCAATTATAGGGTCCAACAATGACATGAAACTTCTCTTACGGTTTCCATGTTTGCCAGCATATTATTAAGTGGATATTATATTTTTGTTTTTGTGTTTACTTTCGTCGATCATGATTGATTCAATGTTGTATGTAAAAGTTTCTATCTTAGGTTTCATAAATTCCAAAAAAAATATTAAGTTTTCATATTTTTCTTGTAACAAGCAGGTAGAACGAACATGCCACAGAAAAATAATTCCAAGGCCAAGAAGACCGGGAAGTGTCACGTGTGTGGGGACGCAGGACACTTTGCTCGCGACTGCAAAGAAAGAAAGTCAGATTCTAAGAAAGTAGGGCTTCAGGACACAACCAGGAAGTGTAACGTGTATGGGGAGACAGGACATTATGCTCGGGAATGCAAAGGAAAAAAATCTGATACTGTGAAAATGGTGCTTAAGGAAATATTAGGCTTTGAGACTAAATCCAACATGAAGGCTCAAGGCTGGTACTTGGCTATTGGTTCTTCAGCGCATGTTTGCTACTCTAGGACATGTTTGTTGACTACAAACCAATGAGAAATCACTAGTTGATTTTGGACAACGATGATCTTGTTGATGTAGCTGGGATTGGTACAATGATGCTTCGTTTCACCACAGGCAAGGTTTTGACTCTTTCAAATGTTCTTCATATTCCCAAAATCAGTAAATGCATTGTATCTGTCTCCAAACTCGATGTTCTTGGATACATCATGTCTCTTGGGGGTGGGAGATGTGTAATTAAGAATACCCACGAGGTCATAGGTAATGGGATAGAAGATGGAGCCTCTCATCCCAGTGATATTTTTTTGACCCTGTACCGGTTGAGCTTAATCGAAGAGTGTCCTGTTAAGAAAGTGGTGCTCGATGAAACAATAGGCTAGTTGGTATCCAATGAACACCCAGAGTTGATAAAAGTCAGAGCTCGAGGGTGGTACTTGCTTACTAGGTGTACAGTTCATGTTTGTAACTCGAGGGACATGTTTGTTGACTACCAGCCGGTGACTGGTTATGAGGTGGTTTTGGAAAACAATAGTCCTGTTGATGTGGTCGGGTTTAGAACAGTAAAACTTCAGTTTACTACTGGGAAGGTTTTAACTCTTGAAAATGTTTTTCATATCCCCAAAATTATCAAGTGTTGTATTTCCGTTGGCAAACTTATTATGATGGGATTTACCGTGGGATTTTGGT
This sequence comes from Artemisia annua, assembly GCA_014162995.1. NCBI lineage: Eukaryota > Viridiplantae > Streptophyta > Magnoliopsida > Asterales > Asteraceae > Artemisia > Artemisia annua. The sequence continues at coordinate 25,617 of LBNU01029824.1, forward strand.
GTGAGGGTTGTGACATTAAGAAGGGTAACAAGATCATCGGAAATGGATACGTCGAGGACGAATTGTATCGGTTGAGTGTTGTGGACGAACATCCAAATGCTGACTACGACCAGTGATTGATCACGAGGTTAATTTGGACATTGATGATCATGCTGATGTGACAGGGATCGGTAAATCGGTATTCAGCATTACTTGTGGGGATGGGGAATATGTCATTAAGCTGGGTGGTGTGGTCACTTTTAAAGGGTACCACGATGGCGTATTATATAAGAATAACTTAATGTTGGAACCCCCACTTGCCAAAGTAGTGCATCATGAAACAATAGGCTTGTTGATTGCCAAAGAACACCCAGATTTGACCAAATCCGGGGTTCGAGGGTGGTACCTGCTTAGTATGTGCACAATGCACGTTTGTAACTTGAGGGACATGTTTGTTGACTACCAACCCGTGACTGGTCATGAGGTGGTTCTGAAAAACTATAGTCGTGTTGATGTGGTTGGGTTTGGAACAGTGAAACTTCAGTTGACTACTGGGAATGTTTTGACTCTTGAAAATGTTTTTCATATACCTTCAATCATCAGGTGTTGCTTATCCATGAACAAGCTTTTGGAGATGGGATTTGGCGTGGGTTTACATGCTGAGGGATGCTATGTTAAGAAGGGTCAGCAGATCGTGGGAAATGGGGTCGTTGAGAATGGATTGTTTAAGTTGGGTGTCATTGATGAACGTTCAGGTGGGAATCAGGCATGAGCTTGGTTGTTTAGATTGTCACTTTGGCTAATGGTAGTTTTGGTCCACAAACTTTCTTAAGTGCATGCTTTAGACTTCATGTTTGCCTATTGAATCTTAAGTTGTGGTCAACAGCCGCGAGACTCGGGTTCAGGTTGGAATTAAATTAATGTTAATATTAAGTTGTGGTCATGTCGTAATGTCTTACTATACTGAAGTTGATACTTTTGCTGAAGAACTATGTTCTGTATGCTTTTGTGCTTGATAATCGATTAGCTTTTTCTCTTGCCATCATATATATACCCCAATGCTGTAGCTTTTATGTTATCTACGAGTCTTCAAACGCGTACACTTATAGATGAAGGGTAGTGTTATGAGTGATGAGCCATCTTGTTCGTCACAGGATCGACATGACCACATCTAATATTGTGTGTTAAAAACTTTTGTTTCACCAAAGATAATCAACAAGTTTACATCATTACATGTACATATACTAATGTTTGATACTTAAAACATACACATACAAGAAATAAAGTCCAACTGAGAAATAAGATACTTAAAACTTTTATTAAACAACATTGACGTTTCCAACAATGCTGTTAATTCAATGGTATAACGATGTATCAAGAATTATGAATTTGAGAGAAAATGAATGAGAGATTCAAAAGCCATTTGGCGGGAAAAACTGTTATTGGATTAAAATGAATTGAATTACATCAAATGAAGTAAAGAACAATATTTATACACTACACTATATCATCTAGAAATAACTAACTATACAAAATATCTAATCTACATTCTTCCACATTGGACATGAGCTTTGTGTAGTAGTAGCTTGTGGCTCAGCTTATGATGTGAAGGAGTGTTTGGCATTGTATCCACTTTGACTGTTGAGTTGACTTTGTGAGTTTGACTTCCTTGGATTGTTGATGTAGTCTCTTTACAATGGAGGCTGCAGACAAGCCTCAACTGAAATATTACTTTGTATAACGATTTATTCCAGTTTATTTATATTGTCTGAACTGAACTAATCTGGAAATGAAAGTTTCGATAGTTTCACGGGCTTAATTAAGAATGTAACATAACTACCATATGACAAGCTTAATTAAGAGCGTCGTTACATGTAGACGTTAACTTCTTTTTCACAGGCCTCTGATACGACCCTGATCATTAGGATATTTTCTTACTATTATTATTTAGTATTTCCTTATTATTAATTAGTTTACTTTTCTAGTAATTTCCTTTTAATGTATTATCTTGGTAAACAAGATATAGTATTATGGCAAGTCTAGGATTTATTTAGTATTTAAAGATCATTAGGGCTGTAAAAACACTTATGCAGAATATTATGAATGGTTTAGTGATTTGATATCATTATTAGGAGAGAGATCGGCCTCTCGAAAGTTGATCACCTATCTTTATTTATCATTATTGTTCTTTTTATCTCTTAATCGAATCCGGTTCGTATCA